>CAJNIZ010043749.1:26223-75497 GCA_905231905.1 Symbiodinium pilosum
GACAGACAACGAGCAACACCGTCAGTACAGAATGTCTGGAATGGAACACTGTGCAAAATACGGCTTCATGCTTGTACTCCCACGCACGGAATTGAGTAACGGCCTCTGTGGCAGTAGGAGTTGGTGCGCTACTCTGCATTGGCGAGGTTGCCGGCCTAGCGCCAGGGTACATGACCCAACATCCCTTGTCCAAGCTTCTTTCTCTGTGCTCCGGAAAACTCCTGCCAGTTATCCGTCGTTGTAAGTCGCTGACGCAGTGAGTGCTTGCGCCGGAGAAATCTTGTCCTGGCGGAGTCAGCATCTCACACAACTGGTCACTGTAATGCCACTCCCAGCCCTGTGAAGTATCCCATTTGACGAAGGTCCTCCCCGATCTGCGCTGCAATAGCTCCAGTGACTCCACCAGTGACTGGCACAAGGGAGAAAGAGCATGGAATCAGGGTCTACCGACACTGTCATTGTTTCGTGCCTGCTGCTTTTGGCAACGCCTGGCTTACGCATACAAAGCAATGGAGCGTCGGTCTTCAGGCAAGTGTTTGGACAAGAAGCATGCGCCAGTTGATGTAAACACACTAAGCGAAGGCACAGATTCTCAGATGCTGCACCGGGCGGTACAGCAGTGTGTCGGTAGCACATGACACCACTCAATTAGCCAACACACTACGCGTCCCTCAATGCTTCAAAACTACACGTTGCTCCATTTCCCGCCTGCAAGTGGCGCTCATCCACATCCTTCTGGTCCATCTTGGCCTTTCGCGCCTCTGTAGGCCTCGGCAAAGCAACTTACATCAGAACAGCTGGAAACCTAGAACAAACATCCGCGGTCGGGTGCTGGGCTGGGTCATGGATTCAGCAGGCACCTGGCCATGGTCATCCCGTACGCATAAGCTGTAGGTCTCAAGCTCAGCAAGAGAATAAGCCGTCGACTTTGTTGCTCATTCGATCACACAGCTAGAGATGATTCTACGGCGTTCTGCTAAGTCTCGGCCACTTTTAAAGATGTATGAAGTAATGAGTTGAATCTGTATCCTGCCGCGGTGTCTAGGAGTGCAAGATTCTGGTCACCATCCACTCTCTCCCTTGCGTGCTACCACTGAAAAGCGCATGGAGCTGCTCTGGCCTCAAAATGATGACAGTTGGCGTGGGCTTGCGCCGCAGTCGCCAGAGGCACGGGTCGCTTTGAAGGCCTCAGCGTTAGTTGCGTGCTCTCTCTGCCTAAGTGGCGACTCAGGCTGCTCAAAGGCCGACTCGAAAGAATCACTGTGCTCAAGGCAGAACCACCGGACGTGAGGCTGTCAACAACGTGGGCAGCGGATTCAGCCCCTGCTCGCATCTGCTCGCACTGGCTCGACCAGAGGCGCGGCGACCCATAAACGCACCAGCTGAAAATCCAGCCTGGCCCGGTTTGAAGGCTGTCGTGCCTGGCCTGTGGCAGCATGCCACATTGCCGGTGCTTCTGCGATTCAGGCTTTGAACATCGTCACTTGCCTGGCTACGCCAGGATTGCAGATGTGCGGATACCTGGTGTGCACAAGAATTTTCGATGCCCAAACAGCTTGCTGGTTTCCATTGTATTTTCCATTATCCCTATATAAGCCCAAGAACCTACAGTGGCTTCCATTCTGTTTTCCATCATCTCCATCTGGGGTGTAATTTTTTCCGCCTGCCTCGATAATTTCTGAAAGAAATGAGACAGCCCGGGTTCGGGGCTCTAGCTTAAAGAGGCTACAAGCTCAATCTCTCAAAGAAGGTGCGGGTAGGAGCTTCCATAAATGGACCCCAATTCTACAACCCTTATAGGGGATCCTCTATCTTCCTCTTGCCCGCAAGCCCTCGACCCTCCAACTGAAGCAAAATGTCCAAGCGCATGTCCAGGCATTAAGAATTCCACAAAGTTTCTGCCCTAAATGTCTTACATCTGAATCTTGCCCAGAGACGATGGACTTATGATGGTGTAATGCCGAACCACCTGCCAGCCGCAGGAGATGGCGCGAGCTCAGATACTCCACTCAAACTCATAAAGCAGCAACAACCACAATGGAGGTTCATGATGGCAATCACAGGAAAGTGATCGCCACAATCGCCGCATGAACGAAAGTGTGTACAAATGAGAAGGGAAATTGGGGTTGGCATGGCTATGTTAGCAATAGACAACTATGCATGCGATACAAAGAGTGGGCATGTCAAGCTTTCAATGGATTAGAGGTGTGCCCGCACGCACAGTCACCAGGGGTCAGACAAAGGGCGGCTGTGCTCGAGAGTTTTCAAACCAGGGAAGGGTAGAACCTCCTGCCAAGATTTGACATGTATGCCTCCGCCTCAGCCTCACCGTCCATGGAACTTCCACCCCAAGCTAAAGACAATAGAAACAGCCCCGGGATGCTGATGGCACGATAACCACAGAAACCTGAGTTGCCGAAAAATACCTTCTTCTTTGACCTCGCGAGGCTACCCTGGCTCACCTTCACCTGCGCGACGATGCTGATGGGCCTGGTCCAGCAAACGGCCTGCGAACGCAAGCGTCTGCCATGCGGCTATAGACAGACAATGCGGTAGCCGTAAATAAGCCACTCTTGCTGCTAGAAGCTTCTGCATGCACTCAACGCTACATTGTTCACAGCTTCTGGACAGCTGCCTGCTTTGTCTTGATTTCTGTCAGCGGCGCCATCAGCTCTTCTAGGCTTGGCCTTGAGCTGCGGCTGCTTGCCACGAAGTGCAGTGAAGCTCATCTTCCTTGTGATTCCTAGCTGGGTAAAGATAGTGCTGCACGTGTTTGTGCTTGAGCGCAGAAAGCACTTATCAAGCGTCCAGCTGCAAGGCCGCTTTCACCGGGAGGCAGCTTAGTTTCAGCCACTCGTGTCGACATGAGCAAACACACAGCATGTGCGTCATTGTTGCTCTGCCACGGCCGCGTGCTGCATGGGCTGCCATGCGCTGAGGTTTCTCCAGGGACTCTGCGCAAGCACTTTGTCCTGCATGTCCTGCACTAAAATCACTGTACAAATTCCCACCGCAAGCAGCGGCGAGACATTGGGGCAGTGTTGGCGATGGTCATGACAAGTCGCGGGCAGTAGGCTCACCAAAGTCGTGCTAGTTGTAGTTGTCGTTGTTCATGCCGTTGCTGCATCAGCAGCAAAGTGAATGGTGTAGTGACATCAATTTTTTTGTCGCTATGCACGTGGAGTGCATAGCGACAACAGCACATCCCCTCCCCTTGCTTCTTCTGTACCCTTCCTTTCTGCACCCTCACAGCTCAACAGAAGCTTGCTGTCCCGTCTCTGAGTCACGAAGAAAGCTCGCGAGGTCATGGTGCCCGGCCTGCAAGGGAACGGAGTATGCTGGGAATGCTTGAAATCAGGGATCGCTCTCTTCTGGTCTACTCACAAAAAACGGACAAGGTACGGAAACTCTACTTCTGAGCGAAATCCTTGTTGTGATTGCTGTCGCTGGTGGTATTGCCGCAGCTGCTACAGCTACATTGACTGCATCATCAACACGATCTAAGGCGAAGTGCTTGTATAATTGCTCTATCTTCAGGCGTAGCAGAATTCTCCAACACCTAGCATGGCTAGTAGCAGCAGTAGAGGTCATTGGTAGCAATTACTCATCAATCTTGTCTGCATCCTCCTGCTGCTGCAGCTGCCGCTACTTCACGATAACCTCTAGATCCCACCCTGCCACACGCAAACCCGCGGCCTTCGCTGCCCGATCCTTTGGCATTTCCTTATTCCGCGCTGCGGCTCCGGGCTGCGCACGGGATTGCAACCTGAGCTTACATGTCACATCATCCATCGGCTCATTTAAAGTTGCGTTTCATGGGTTGAAGAACATGCGTCGGGAATAGTAGCCTTTTTTCACCTGTGTTTCTTACTAGAAGTACTGTAAGTTCGGACTTGGGCCCTCCGATGTTGACTCCGGGGAATTGCTTGAAAACACCTACACTGGCCGCCCATCAGAAAATCTGAGCTCTAAACCACTACACCCTAAACTACAAATCCTACGCCCAATCCCTACACACTGAACTCTAAACTCTAAATCACTAAATCTGAAACCCTGAATCCAGACCATGATCTGGTGCAATGAGATCCTTGAGCCACGTCACAGAAGTTGCACTGTCTCCTGATGCCCCTTCGAAGCAGCTACGTGCAACGGGCTGCTTCCATCCGCTGCCTTAGCAAGGTGTACAAACCCTCTCATAGGGAGATCTACTGACGCACGTTTTTCCCATGATGCTGGAGTGTTGACCTTGCAGCAATAGCCATGGCATCCTTCCATAGCCCAGAATATCGTGCAGTTGCCAGCCGTACCATGCTAGTACTACTCGGACGTCATGACTCAGGACGTCGAACATAATTTCCAGATCCGCCTCCGACCAATTACTGTAACCACTGTTGAGGGCCTTCCTGGCTGGATTCTGTACCCGCCCGAGCCACGCAACTGTGAAAAAGCTAGCCGAACAACTACCGACAGCAGAACTACCGCTTGTAACATGAGAGCTTGAGCAACAGTAGTCACAGCCTGGTGGCGGAAGCGCTCGGCGAAGCGCGTGCAGACAGCAGGGCCTCCAGAAGCGGCAGATGCCCGTCCAGCGATGCAAAATGGATTGGGCGAAGGTCGCCACGTGCGGGCGCATCCACTTTTACCCCAGCTTGAAGTAGCCAGCGTAGCATGGCCACATGACCACCCGTTGCAGCCAAGTGGAGTGGCTGGACTCGAGCCGACGATGCGCCCGCGCTGGGCGACAATCCCAACTCCCGCAGGCGCTGAGCAATGCTTGTATGACCAGCCGTAGCAGCGACATGCATCAGAGTCATCTCGCTCATCTGTAGCTGCGGGGTGTTCCCAGAGCCTCGGCACCGCATCTACCCTTGCCTACTATGGCCGTCCGCCTAGCCTCATCTCAATGCTTACGCAGAAAGCTAAGACCTGCTTGATCAAGCTGAGGACCCACCAGGGCTGCCGCCAAGTAGTTTGCCATTGCCTCACCTCGCTGGCCGCCTTCGACCACAGGCACTTCTGGAGCATCTTCGATCCTGGCTCCGGCCTGCAGAAGCAGGTCCAGGGCCTGCACGTGCCCACCGTGTGCTGCCCAATACAACAGGGAGTGTCCTTTGTCGTCCTTGGCTTTCAGATCAGCCCTTGCGGACAGCAGCTCAGACAAGATAGGCAAAAGGCCCCCACGCGCTGCTTCATGTGCAGGCTGATACCTTCTTGCATCTGCAGCCTTGACCGCGTCGTGAGGCACCGACGGCTCCTGCAGGATAAACTGGACTGCCTCAGCATGGCCGTTTTGCACCGCGGTGTGCAATGGCGTGCTGCCGTCGTGCTGCTTGGACTGCAGGTCCGCCCGAAGCTGCAGTAGGCGGCCGAGGAGATCTACGTTCCCATGTCCAGCAGCAATGTGGGCAGGCATGCTTCCGGTACCGCCCGCCTGTGTAGCGGAAGACGGGACGGCCTCCAGCAGTCGGGTGGCCGCCTCCGCATTGTTTGAGTCCAGGGCCAGATGCAGTGCGAGGGAGCCGTTGCCAGACAAGAGCATTGGGTCGGCCCCCTGCTCCAATAGAAGATCAACCATGGCAAGGTGCCCAGCCTCTGCGGCATGATGTAAGGCTGCGAAGCCCAGGGCATCCTTGGCATTTACGTCAGCCCGCGCTTGAAGAGGAGGAACACCAGACAGGTTCCCAGCAGCAGCCTGAGCCTGAAGATCCGAAGACAAGGTTCGCGTCAACAAATTGAACGCAAAAGAAATCCGTGCAGCTGGCGCACCGGTACCATGTAGTCCACCACTGTCATCGCATGCTGCCACGCTGTGCAGGGAGGAGGCTGGAAACAGAACCAACATGCCAGGCTTCGGATCCACACTGCAGCCGTCACTCGCGCATGGATAGGTCGGCGAGCAGTCACACCCAGGAAACTGCAACTGGGCTTTGCACACAGCATCTTCTGGACCCAGGCTTGGATAGTAAACTCCAGAAATCCGGGGCACTGCCTCACCAGTTGCACCATCTTCTGCATGTTGGTGTGCTACGTTCCAATCGCCAGGGCCGTTCACATTGGCCCAGAGTGCCGCAACGTGTGCTCTGGTTCTGTCAGCCCGTCCAGTCTGGAGAACCTTTTTGCTGGTAAGGAGTCTAAATTGAATCACGTACCACTATGAGGAAGCCCTAAGTTCCTTAACTCCTTATGCAATCGCTATAAAATCGAAGATTCCCTCTCCATGCTCATCAAATTTTTTCCGTTTTACATTTACCCCCCTAAATCCCACTAAACCCCTACGCAACCCTATGTGTACTAGTGTCCATTTCCTTTGCCACTTGATTCTCCATTATAGCAAGCTAGGAACTGCAGCCGCAGCCTGAAGGATGCGACCCTGCAAACCTCGAAGGCAATCGGCATCCTCCCGCTTACTGGGGTTAGCAGGGAATAAGGGAATGTAGTATACCAACTTTTAGTCAGGGTTTAGGATACAGGGCTTAGGGTTTGGGGTTAGTAGGGAATAAGGGACTAATTATAAGGGTCATACAGAGACTGATGCAAAGGAAAATGGGAAGTGCCCTACTAAAATAGGACATATATATATATATATACACACATTTTCATTGGGTCATAGCAGGGGTTTATGTACGGATCATATGTTCCTTTATTCCCGAATCACCACCAGTAAGTCTACAAGGGCTGAGGCGTGAGCCCTTGGGACGGAACCCACACAGATGGGTTGCTGTTGAGGCACTTAAGTTGGGCCATTCTAATAAGGAAGCCCTATTATTTACTGTATGCCCATGTTACCGTATGGTAACTTACTTTAAATTCCTTATTAGCAACCCGGACTATTCATATAGCCTTTACAAGGGGATTCAAGGCAAACCCATGTCAGGGCTTTATCGAAGCTCATGTACACCGCTGCCTAAGTACCCATGTCAAGGCTTCAGAACAGCTTGTGTGGGTTTAGGGCTTAGTAATCCCTTAAGTCCTGCGCATGCAGATACTTGCTGTGCCATCCTCCGCGATTACTGCGGGATAAGCCTGGGTCTGGGCCCCCAAAACGCCTAATCCATGTGGGGGTAGGGGTACTTGTCTGGGGGTCCCTATCATAAGGACTATAGCACTTTGGGGGTCTATACTGGGGTCCCCCTATTTCAGAAATCTCCAATGTAGAAGACCCTCACCTATAATGTCCCATACTTCTTAAACCCTACACCCTAAACCCTAGACACCAAATCCCAGACCCTAAGCCCTAAACCCCTAAACCCCCAAACCCCCAAACCCCTAAACCCTCAAACCCCCAAACCCCTCAACCCCTAAACCCCCTAAAGTCCCTAAACCCCGTAAGAAGCCTGGATCTGAAGCCCGCAGCTGCAAGGCGAAACTCCGAAGCTGAGTGTCCAGGGCTGACTCTGGAAAGCTCAGCTGAAGTATCCTAGATTTTAGGGTTTAGTATCCTAATGGGGGTTTAGGGGCTTTAGGGGGTTTATAGGGGCTTTGGGGAGTTTAGGGTTTACGGAGCTTAGGGGTTATTGTTTAGGGGTTTGGGGGGTTTAGGGTTTAAGGGTCGGAGAAGGGTTCTATCGGGGTCATATGCTGTTATACATGGGGTTTATGGGGGGGCATACCAGAGTATGTAAGATCCTAAACTGGGTTTGTGGGTGTAGATTGAGATGGGGATTCGCAGAAAAGGGACTTGAGGAGCAGGGCTCTCCAGTTTCAGGGATGTGGAATAGGCGGCTTTGAGAATTTGCGGGGCTCACCTAGGTTCTGGATCAAAATCAAAGTCATGATGGAAGTGCATCACATCACCTGATAACTCACTCCTGTCTGGGAATCGACAACGTGTTCAGCTTCTTTCTTGAATGATGGCCGAGTATCGAGGGGGATAACCAAGTGGAGTTGGCCATGGCTGGTCGCGAGGCTAACTGGTCAACAAGTGGATGGCCAATTGTTTTTACGTCTTAGCAAGACTCAACCACACGTGGCAAACGCGTTTCATCAAAACTTGGCGCGGCCAGGTGTGCAACTCTCCAGCAAAGCCAGTCTCAAGCACCCCCTGTACACCCCAGCGGGACGTCCTGTCAAACTCAACAACAGCCATTTCATGCGAAGCTCAGTCACAACAAAAATGCCGAACGAATTGCCGTTGGATGTCCAAGCACAACCCAGTGCCAGCTGCCTTGCCTCCCCTGTCTGCAACGCACACCTTTTTGTCGTAAATCGAGGGACGCAGCGAGTTTTCTCGCTGCTCTACAGCATTGCCACCCATGGCTGAGGTAGGTAGTGATAGATAAAAATGAGTCTGTGAGGCCTGATAGTGATGAAGCAGCTTCCTACCTTGCCCAGAGCATGTCACTACTCCGTTGGGCATCAGAGTTCGTTGCATTGACTCAAGATTGAGTGTGGATTTCCACCAGACACAAGAGTCGGAGGCTGTCACCTGCCTAGCTGTTAATTTTCATCACCCTCGTCTGCCTACAACCTCACAGTGCTCAGCAATGGGACAAATTCTTCCGACACTCTCCAACCGCATCGAATGACTCGGCATGAAACAACGCAGCGCACATTGTGCATGAATTTGGCATCACAGGACTGCCTAGGCTGGTCACTTCTGAGCGCGGACAATCTCGTCCAGCTTTCCTTGGGCATGCAGGGCGCATCACAACCCTCCTCAATGCCTACTTTTTGAAGTCTCCTTTGCGATCGCCTCTGAAAAGACAAGCCGAGGGTCTCATCACAGTCTGAACTTGCGCTTTGATTTCGTCCGTTTTGCCTTCGCTCTTTCTGCGTTCCCGTCGGAGATTCAAGACATGCGAGGCTTAAGGGTGCATGCACCATGGCTGATGGCTGAATGATCATGACTGCCTTCCTGGCCACCATATACTAGCAGCAAAGGACTGAGCGGAAACACTGTGAGCATTCTTGATGCTTCTGAGGAAGAAAGGTTGGCAACCGCTGGGCCAGGGTGCGGATGGTGTTCGAATCCATCACGGCGCCAGCTCTTTCGCACCACGATTCACAAATCTCTCTGTGCTGTGCCTCAAGCACGGTAAGCATCCTCAAACCTTTGTTGACATGCACAGCCCGTGTCGTTTCGCTTCTGCTACTTAAGTCTCTTAGTCGTTGTCCAGACCAAAGATAAGATATGGCCAGACTAATCCGCGGAGCATTCATTGATCTCATGCTGCTTTCCCACATCTGCCTGGCAAAGTACAGCTGTCTGACGCCAGCCTATCCACAACTTCTCATGTCATGGGGCCTTCAGCCGATTCAGCTGAACATCCTGGGTTTCAAGCTTCGACTGAAGCTCCTGGGTTCAACTGCATTTGCAACCGCACAAATTCAAAGCCATGGATGCAGGGAAGGCGTGCAACAACGTATCCCACTCCGTCTCATGCAAACAGGCACCGTCCTGAACTTCCGCACCGGAACGCCTCGAGAGCATGGATTGTCAGTTGCACAACAGCACTCAGCATTGCAGCATCACAGTTTTTCCCACACACGCCTCAACTTAAACACTCCTCGTTACAAAGTCGTAATGAAAAAAAGGTGAGCATCATGCACTACGGAGTTGAGGTGCTTTTTGTAAGGGGAGGGGGAGTAGTCATAGTCAGAACTTTCCCAAGGCCCAGGCTGGCTACCGTCTGCAAGAGCGGCCTGCAAGTTCACACCCGCATGCATTTGAACTTGACGATCGCACTTCTTTCTGTAACGACAGCTAGGGGTGGGGTTTCCCATGGGTTGGAGTTCATATCAGGGGTAGAGGTAAACCTCATCTATAACCTCATCTATACATATACACATATATACATACATTATATATATATATATAGATAGGATACTTGGTAAGTCTCCTCCTGTATCTTAGCTGGGGTTAGATGACGGGATTTAAGGTTTTTGCACTTCAGAGGGGCCCCTCAAATCTCCTGGCGGTCCCCACATGTCCCCTGTAGGCGAAACTCCCACATGCAGACCTGCAATACCATGCCCGGGAACATCTCAACCAGCAACAGATTATTTCACGTTTTGCATGGCCAAGGCAAACTGTGATGACAGCTTATGGCTTGTTCGTACTTGCTATTCGCTGTAACTCAAAATAGGATATGAGTGCGTATTTCTTCGTTGGTAAGCCTTCTTCGAACAGCTGCAAATTCCGATTCTAACCCACCACTCCTTTCCCTCTACTGATTAAATAAGTACTTCATGAACGGATGTACCAATTAGGACCTTTAAGGAGGGAGAATCAGAATGAGGTGTTTTGTTCAGGGGGAGGGGTTCAACCTTTCCCACTGGGGTGCTGACCTTGGATGACTTCCCATCTTCAAGGTCTTGCGCCGCGCCAAGCTGAAGTGCTTCAAGTCGATTCTTCCTTTGACGCTGGTGTTTTCCAAAATTAGGAGGCAACTTATGACCTAGATCAGTGGGGCGACTAGGGATTCTGTAGCAATTCAGTTTCCATAGTACGAGGAACCCAATTTGGGTTAATAACATGTGCGATGCTAATGTCATGCCGGCTGCAGTTCTCAATAAGAACTACCAGGAACCTCATGAAGGTGCGCCCCTCATCTTCGTGGACATCCTCACTATACTTATAGAATCTGGCCAGATGATGTCCGCTGTCACAGCAGCGTCAACGGAGCTGAAAGCAGCAAGATCTCCACAGCCTGCAGATAGATGCAGTCGTGGCTCAGCATACCATTCAGTTTGGCCGCCGCAGCGTGCTCCTGGCTTGGCATGTGCTCTGGCCATCTCGTATGGTGACCCAAGATGCAGTCAGAAATGCGAGGATGCTTGCGTCGAATAGCACAAATTGGGCTTCTCATGGGATGCAAAAAAAATCATGCCTCCCGCAGTGACCGCAGCTCATTCTGCGAGTCTCTGTACTTGTCCTTGAAGAACTCACCTGGCTGGTCTGAATCCCTGGTAGGAGGTGTTCAAGATCAAAGGAATCGTGTAATAGGCTGTGTTCTCATCATGGCGAACTCCTGATCTTATCAGACTACAGGCCAAACCGCCCCAGAGCCCCTGAGCTGGGCTGCTGTTAAGTCAATTTAAGTTGCGCTAATAGTGGAACCATATTACTTACGAAACATGAGCCCATTATGCTAACTTCATATAAGTCCTTTATCGGCAGTCCAGTGAGGGTGAGGAGCAAGACAGCCCCGGGCCTGAGGACTGAAGTTCGTTGAGCGTGTGTTGAGCTTCATCGCGCTCTTGCTTCGCATTTCGCAGCTCCTGGAGGTTGTCCCAAGATAGGTTTAGTCAAAAGTTATGAATGTGGAGGGTCCCCAGAATATTGACGATAAAAACATTGGGGTCTATGGGAAGGTATTCTCCGATATCCCTAAGCCGTGATAATCCCTTTGCACACCCATATCTACCTCCAAAGAAACTATCTAAAAGCCCTTGTTCTATATGGTAGTTTCCCTAATAAGGGGGACCTCAATATAGACCCCCAAAATACTATAGTCCTAATTATTGGGATCCCCAAAAAGGTACCCCTAATTTTGGGAAACCCCATATAATTCAAGCATTGAGCAACCACAGCGCCTGCATCTTGGCCTCGAGTTGTCTTTGTAGTTCCTACAGGGACAGGTGAGCTCTAGCATGCTTCTTGGTAAGTATGGGGAAGAAGGAATGGAAACGAAAATGAAGACTATTGTTGGGGATTTTATAGGGACTACCATAGGGATCCGCTCCGAAGCAACTTAGGTCACATAGGATTTGTGCTGGGCTTCTCTGCGGGTTATATAGGGAGTATATGAGGCTATACAGGGACTGTGGGCTCCGGCATCCTAGTTTCCATGTCATTTTCCATCTTCTTTGCCATTCGCTTCTCCAATGGCCATAAATTCACAATCCCTATGTAACCCATATATACAGGGTTGGGGCGCGGTGCTGCCGGCCACGCCTGAAAAAAAAAGTACAGCATAGTCTTTTTCATGATCTCTTGACAAAAAAACCCTAAACCTGTAGTCCCCCTTAAGTAGATAGACTATGGGGTATATGGGGATCTTATTATAATATGCCCAAAAGCCTTATTCTACCTACTTAAAGGGGACTATGAACCCTAAACCCCAAAGACCCCGAATAGGGCACCTTGATTTGTCTCATCGCTTCTGCAGAGCCATCAGGCCGTCCCGAGACGGCTTGTGTCATATGCGACATGACCTCCAACAAATCCTATATGTTCCTTTTTAGGCCGTATATATCCCTATATAATTAATACCATCCTTGTATATCCTTATATACACTTTATGGCACCTACAGGAATGCATTTTGTCGGGGTTGGGATATGTGAGGGAGGGCATCCTGTGGCAATACAAGGACAAATTACAATGGACTTGGCGAGGTCTTCAGCTTTACATGTCGCGTCAAAGTTACTATTACTATAACTGTTACTATTACTGTTACTTTTACTATTACGTTTACCATCTACTATTACTATGCACTACTATTTACTATAACTTCATGCAGTAAGGCCGCCTGGGTCATGTCTTCATTGAGCTTCTTCGCTTCCGCGTATTTCTGATCAAAGGGCTACAGCATCTCTTCGCCGACAGCCAAGGGAGTTCCCAACATGATGGGTTTGGGATTTAGGTTTTAGGATTCCTTGAAGCCCTACGGTGAGCATACACGACTAACAGGGTACCAAGAGAAAAAGCATCGTCAATGACAAACTGCCTTCTCGAAATGCGCTGCTTTGAGCTTCCATTTTTCCTCAGCTGCAGCTTTGAGACAGACCGCGATCTGTAAGCGAAGAGGCAAAGAGTGATCGCTTAGGTTACCTAGTACCGGACTGCACAGTAGCCATGTGCAGGCGAAGACGCAAGGTCTTGTGATTCTTGAGCTTTCCTGAGCTCGCCCGTTCTCTGCCGTCAACGAAAAAGAAGTTGCATTGAGATCCAAAAACCAACCAAAACAAGCAAGGGCAGCAGGCGTGTGATGGGTCTGTCGTGCAAAGCGATGAAAAAAGGCAGCCAGAGGACTGTTACAAGTGCTGTTACTGCTACTCTTGCTATTACTATTCATATTTCTAGAAACTACTACTATGACTAAAGAGGCAGCCGGAGTACAGGACCTCATCGACAATGCTCCGCATCTTTCCGCGCTCGGCATTTGCCTCGGTGAGCTCCACCTGCCAACAAGCAGAAACATCGCCACAAGTCAATCCCCAGCCAACCAACTCGCAAGCAATCGGCAAAGCACAGGTTTCTGGAGCTTCAGAATGCTTCAAAAACCGTTGGGGCTTTGGACTTCTGGAAACTCTTACATGCAGAGTTGTCTACCAGCGTGCGTTTGCCAGAACCTTGTCCTGATGATGATCAAAACAAGGATCCAACTATTCGGGGCTGAACGACAAGGGTACTTTCATCAGAGGTCTTCATGGCAGTTTGCATAAGCCCCAAAATACCATAATCTTGATGATGGGGATCCCCGAAAAGGGGCCCCTAATTTTGGAAACCCTCATTTCTAAGTATCCCTCATAATAACATCTCTACAAAATCCCTACGTCCCTCCCTATATCCCCTTGAAGAGGATCCCTAATCTTCGGAAACCCCCACATCCTGAAGGTGCCACGGTGGAGGCCTTGAGCCTCTCGCACTCAGCATGCAAGCGCCTCTGCGAAGACCTCAGAAGATTCGGGTATTATGGTTCCATATTCGTTGTATAATGATAGTATATGGCTGAGTGTAATATAGGGACCTAAATAGTGACCAAAATTGTTAGGGTTTAGGGCTTAGGGATAATTACCAATATTATGGTTCCATATTCCTTGTATAATGATAGTATATGGCACCTCAAATGGACGCTCCTATTAACTCTGTATTCAGGGGCTATTACTGTAGGGGGGGGTGGACCTACGAGATGGGTTCTCAGAAGATTAATCCCCTCCCCCTAGTTTCTAACGCCGCCCTAATATTAGATATTCCCGTTGCAGTATCCTATAATATAGCGGAGTATTTAATGTCAGGTGGGGTGGGGGGTTTAATATTAGGGGAGCGGACTACACATCTTTGCACCGTAAGCCCTCATAATCTCCGTTTTCCTATAGGTCTTTGGAGTACCCCTGTCTCAAGAACTAAGCCACCGCCTTTCAGAAAAGAGTGGGGATCGGTGATAAACCTGGGGGCCCCCACAGTTGGGATCCCTTGTAGCGGGAAACATGGCATTCTAGAGTCTATAGATGACCCCACTCCTTTGAAAGCATCCCAATCTTGGCACAAGGGGTGCGGCTCACTCTGTGATCGGCCCATGTCCATCTCTTGCCGCAAGACCTTCCCCATACTTGGAGGATCATGGATAGTTTTGAGTCGGGTGAGATCCGTTCCGCTTTCATGTTCGACACGACTTCTAGCTACGCGGTACCCAAAACCTCCAAGCTGGCTTGAGGGGACCCATGCCTTTAATACTTTGAGGGGCAGCCGTGGGAGGATACGGATCTGGTTATGGATGATAAGAGTCCGTCTTGACAAAAAAAGGGGTATCCCTTTGAGGGGTTCGTATTGGTCATTCTGAAAACCATCTCAGCCGGAAGATGCAGAGGCAAAAAATCCACTCATATTGGGAGCATTAAAGACGACGCCGAAGTTTATGTCAGGTTTCTTATAGGCAAAACTCTTTTTCTTAATGTGAAAGGACTAGATTCCCATAAGAGCCGTTGTCCTCCGTTTTGGGTGCTTGATGGCTGCTTAGATTGAAGAACACCTAGTTGAGGGCTGGCCATGCGCTTGTCCCACAGAAGCTGTGAGGTACCTCAACCTGATCCTTGTACTCCTTCAGCTGATCATCCACAGTACCTTGGCTGGCTGATTCCGGTGCTCATCAACACTGGAGTCCTTGCACATATCCTGGACACTTTTCTGATTGTTATTGGGCGCGCTCCAGGAAGGGACCCATGCCTTTGAGAAACTTAGAGTACGGACGACATTGGACGACGCGCATAGTCCGGGGTTCTCGGCATGTTGGCTCCGGAACATTCTCCGGATGCGTTTATTACGGTTCATGAACCCCTGTCCTAGCGGACTGCTCTGCAATCTGGCCACGCTCCCGAAGCGCACACTCGGCTGCGGTAGCCTCAGGGACACAGTTTGAATGATGGCATACGAAACCACATCAGCACAACGGCAGCCCTATCAGTCGAGCAAAGCAGTCCCAAACAAGGGAGCCATAGATTTGAATTAGAAGGATAAGCATCTGTATCCTGCGTGTTCTTCCTCACTCCCAAAACTGCTTTGACAAAAAAATCCTCCTGCAGAGGAAACTCAAATGGGACTTTCCCAAAATTAGGAATACCTTTTTGAGGTCTATAGTGGGGTTCCCCATTTATGGTAACTACCAAATAGTTGACCAAGCCTATGGGCCTTTAAAAGACTGGGTATTGAGATTCCCTAGGTCATTTGCGTTCTTCTATGCCGCTTTACCGATTCTTTCGGATGGCTTGCGCGTGGGTATTACGATGCAAGAGAGGCCCGTGCACCAAAAAGGAGCCTCCTTGACATAAGGAAGCCCCAAACATAGACCCGAAAGTGAAACTCACCCCTTATACTCATCATTGCTTCTAGAGAAGTCCACATGTAATCCCCCATCTGCTGGTTGCCCCTATAAACGCCAGATCCTGCGTTGCTGGTACTGATAAGGAACTTAGATCAAGTTGCTATTGCAAGGAACCCCCTTTTCAATTTATTTGGGTTGATGTTTTGGTAAATTATTTTGGACTCCTGGACTGCAAGACTGAATCCTGTGAGCCCCGTGCCTGGAACTGCTTAAGCTGCTGCTGCAGCAAGCGGCTGTCGTCCTGGTGGAAGGTGTAGCTACTAATATTCATGGAGCCGTGGCAAACACCCTTTGAACCTTTGGTTAAAGCAGTGTTGCGGTATCGCCTGCGCATGTCGCAGACTGACGCGCCCCAACAGGTGCAAGCTGTTGCAGGCGTAAAAGTTGGCGCTGCCAATCTTTACTTCAACCCTCAAATAAATTTCCACATGAGGGGCTATCGCCGCTGCTCATGTTATGAACACTGGAGCAGCTTTGGTATCACTGTTAGCTACTACTACTACTACTACTTCTTCTTCTTCTACTTCGACTTCTAATGCTACTACTAAACTACGACGACGAAGATGACGACGACTGCTACTGCTACTGCTGCTACTGCCTACTACTACCACCACCACCACNNCGCCGCCGCCGCCGCCGCCAACACCAGCCCCAGCACAGATTCCCGGTACTAGCTGGCCCGCTTGATGAGGAGTCTTGGTACTCCATCATGGTTTGGGGCGGGGCAAGGTCGGGGAACTTAGCAATCCAAGGCTAACTGGACTGCAATTTGGAGTCCAAGCCTTCACTCCATCCAGAAGTTTTGAAACATGAGCTCTTGCTGCACGTTTACGTACTCCAACAGAATGGCCAACCTAAATTCGGAAGTTCCTAAACATATTCTGAGTTCATAAGAATTGTCAGGGCTCAAATCACAGTCTATGTGCAAATCTGCCAAGGTAGCCTCAACCCCTAAACGCTGTCATCCTGCATCTGACTGCAGCGCTGCTGCGCAACTCGTACCTCCTCTTGGGCCTGGCAGAGTATGACCCCGTTAAGGTTTGGAGGGGGTGTAGAGACACCAAAGTTTATATGGGGTTTCGAAGCTACAGTGCGCCTAGAGGAGATTAGGTAGAGAAGTCTGATCAAACGATCATTATGAAACGCGCAATCGTCATTTGCAGTGGATTCAAGCTTCAGTCATTAAGTGGCAAAAAACCTCCGAGCAGGGTTGAGGACTTTTGGACAGGGGCCCTATGCTCCTGCATGATGTTCAGGGTTTTGAGAGCTGGGCTTAGTTTGGCGTGTGGAGCAAGTCTTTAGGATTTCAGGGGACGCTTACTTGATGACTATACATGGCAAAGCTCCTACCCCAGCCCAGGTTGTCACCATAATGTTCTGGCAGGTTCCGAAGAATCTGTGACTGGAACCAAAACACTAGGTACTGTGTTGAGTCTTCTTGACACTCCCGCGAAGGGGATATAAGGCTGTGCCGACACAAAATTCCATGAAATGGCTCCTTTTACTGCACCCAACGCAATACACGAAACCCTAAACCCTAAACCCTATCCGATGAACTGAACCCTAGAGACCCTGCAACAGGAGCAAGCCAAAGCGCAGGGGCCTCAACAAAGCAACTCCTTGCGCTGCAAAGCCGCTCTGCGGGCTGAATTCTGTCTGAGATATCTGGAACTCTAAGAGTACACGATGACTTACTACATCTTGGGAAAACCTGATAGCTATCAAAATGGACGCTTTTCCTAAAATCTCATGCACGGCCCTTTTTAAATCTTGATAAGCCCAGATTTTCTATACACATTATCCCGATATTACCCCCCATATACTATAGTAGTTTCCATTTTCCATTATCCCAATATATACTCTAAACCATAAGCCCTAAACCCTATATACCCCCATTATAGTAGCTTGCATTCTTTTCTCCATTATCCCAACATTACTCTAAACCCTAGACCCTAAATAACCCCATTAAAATAGCTTCCATTTTCTTTGACATTATCCCAATACTACCCCTTTTGCAACAGGCTTTCTGAGTCCGCCCGGCCCTAAACCCTAAACCCTTAATAGCCCCATTATAGTAGCTTCCATTTTCCTTTTCATTATCAATATATCCCCAATATATCCCCCATAACCCCTATAAAAACCCTATAATCCCTGTAGCTTCCATTTTCTTTTGCATTATCCCTAATATATCCCCTATAACCCCCCATATACTTTTCCATTCTCCCAAATCTTAGAGGTGGCCAGGGGCCTGGAGTGCTTGCTCCTCTGCGAGTGTGAGTCGCCTTCGGAGATTTGGGAGCTCTGCCTCCGCAGCCAGCAGTTGATCCTCCAGCAGCTCTACCCATTGGGATAATGGCAAAAAATGGAAACTACAGGGAATATAGAGGCTATATAATGTGTTTTCAAGGGACTATAATATTGGGATAATGGAAAATAAAACGGAAACTACTGTAGCATGTTGGGAGGAATAATGTTAGGGTTATAATGGGGTTATATCGGGGACTAGGAGCGAAGTGTATGAATAGTAGGAAGGCATGGCTTTGTTTTGCAGTGCTCTGAACTAAATGCTTGTGAGAAACTTTGTTGTCAGGCTGTCCTTCCCCTGTGCCTCAAAACCTTTGGCTAGGGGTTTCCTGCCTGATTAGGCTTTTTTCGAAGGGTTCAGGCAAGGATTGCTGGAAGGGATCCTTTGAGCATGGAGGCGCTGTGAAGCAAAAGGATGTAGATTGAAGATATCTAGGGGGGAGCTCAGGTATGGGAAGGCTTAATCAAGCCGTTTCGGAAAGGCTGCCATTACCTGACGAGATTTTGCTATGGCGCCAGCAAGGACAGGACCGTCCCCACACCTCCCGCTTTAAACCGTGAACCCTAGACCCTAAATAGTGTTGCGATATTTTTCCATCATCCCTATATAACCCGTAAAAAAGAATGCCGCGCACCAGGCTGGAACCCTGAACCCATGTCCGCGCACGCTTACCATCGTGCCTCATCTTCTCATTGCTACTACGTGTAGAGCTATGTCCAAACACAAATTCCTTGTTTCTGCTTCTTCGGAAAGACTCAGATGTGAATCTACACGGCTTAGAGGAGAGATGTAGTCACCAGGGGTAGCAGTGACACTGACCAAAGTGAAAGCTTTAGATCCTAATTCTACATTTGCCACACCTGTAGCTCGCTGGACTTGGCTGCGTGACGCTTGGCTGCCGACAACTCCTTTTCAGGCACGGGCTGGCTAGAAATACAGATTTTGTGGGGGGGCAGTTAATGATCGTTGCGCTATTTGCGAGATGCAAAGGGGGGGTATCAGAAGTCATTAAGATTCGGAAAAAGGATTCTGAGAGATAGTTTCTCAAAACTTGTCCTGGCCGCAGTCCAGACAAGGCATCTGGTTTGGGAAATCTCGCATGCTGCGAGACGTCAGTGATTTGCATCCATGTTGGAGGTCATGAGGGAGTGGCTGCACTAAATCCTCAAAACTTAATAGTCATGAGTTGTTCAACGTGACCCTCATTCTGGTAACCTCGTGGAACAGACGCCCTTCTGAGACCCGTGATGCGACGTCTATCAGATCAGATGGCGGTTCTGGTACCGGAGCTTTCCCGTGCAAACATGACAAAACCTTCTGATGCAGTAGAGGAAAAGAAGGTTCCATACCAGAAATTCATGTAAACAATCACAATGACCGCGCCAGTATAGCAGCATTGCCCTTGGCTTGGGAAGTGCGGAGTACAACCCAAAAGGACAGCGCAGCGAGGGCTTCCTGCTCGAGCTGAATTTTGAGATCCTCCACTTCTGCTTTGAGGCCGCCTAAGTTGGAATTCAGCGCCGCACTCAAAGTTTACTTGTTTGGGTGGCTAGGGTTCCAGAACAGGGCTCTTGGTGGCCTTGCATAATGAAATTCTTCCTGTCACCAAATATGTCCACGTCGCACATTCATCCATCCTCACATTCCTCACATCTGGTACTACATTGGCTATCCCCAATATATCCCCCATAACCCCTATATAACCCCTGTAATCCCTGTAGTTTCCATTTTCTTTTCCATTATCCCCAATATATCCCCTATAACCCTCATATAACCCCTATGAGACGAGGGTAACAGGACAATATAGTAACTTAATTTAAGTTCCTTAATCCCTATATTCCCCCAGTTCCCATTTCATTTTCCATGTTCTTTTCCATTTGATTCTCCTTTATAGGGGGATAATATAGTATATACTACAGTAGTTTCCATTTTCTTTTCCATTATCCCTATATAACCCCAATATAACCCTAATATATACCCCAATATATAAGGGAGGACTAGACCACAGCTCAGCGGCTGCTGCTTCCAAGCAGATGGGAAGACTCCTGCTGCTTGTCTTTTAGGTCCTCTTGCAAGCCTGAGCTGAAAGCTTTGGGTTTGGGCATATAATTAGGGTGTAGGGTTTGGGTCGAGGATGTGGGCTCATGATAGCTCAAAGTGCTGAAGTTTATAGTTGTTTCCATTTTCTTTTCCATTATCCCCATACAACCCTAATATATACCCTATTGGCCCTCTTATATTATAAGATTGTCTATTGTCTTTTCCATATGTTCCATTAACCCCATATAACTTGGTCCAGCAACTGGAGACCTTGATGCTGAGCTCGACATTCTCCTTCCGCACCTGTCGAAGCTGCTCTTCGAGTTCCAGCTCCCGGTCAGCACTTCCAGTCGCAAGGGGAAGCTCTTGCTCGACATCTTTGGCCCGGGTGGCTTCATTGAACTGTTGCTTCAGCTTCTCCATCATCTCTCTCTGATTCAGCATGCTCTTGCGACCGTCCTCATCAGGAAGGATGGATGGCCGCATGCCAGGGTCTGCCGGCTGCGTAGGCTTGGACTCGATCCGTGCAAGCAGCTCACTTCGCAGTTGGTCGAGAGAGCTCGCACGCTCGTTGCCAGCTTGTCGGCTACTTCGCTCCAGCTGTTGCTGCAAAGCCTCCAGCTGATGCCGGCTCTGTTCCAGCTCAGCTTCAGCGGCCATGGCGCGGGAGCGCAATTGCTGCAGCTCGGTCCCAGCCTTGTCTGAGCCCTTCAGCTTGGCAGACATGGCCTCCTCCCGCAGCTTCAAGGTGTCCAGGTCTCCCTCCAGTCGGATCTTTTCAACTTTGAGATCCCTCAGCTCGTTGCGGAGGGAGGCTTCAGCAGCAGCCCTTTGCTCCAATGCTTGGTTTTGGGCGGTGAGCCTCTGGAGCTGAATCTGAAGATCGTCGTTCGACGATTTTAAAACTTGCAGCTCCACAGTTTGGGCTTCCAGCTTGCTGACCCTCTCTTCCGATGTTGCCAGCTGCGCCTTCTTCTGTTCCAGCTGCGTCTCTGCACTGAGTTTGGCCCTACGCATGGAAGAGCACTCTTCTCGCAGCTGGGCGACCTCCTCGGCGATGGACGTAAATTCCTCAGCGCTTTTGCAAGTCGTCATCTCCACCTCCAGACGGACTTTCTCGCGCCGAACGTCTTGCAGTTCTGCCCTGAGGGCTTCGTAGTCTGCAGAGCTAACTTCAAGTCCCGTCTCAGAGGACTTTGTGTCGAGTTGCCCTTGCAGTCGTGCGTTCTCCTTCCTGGACTCGAAAAGCTCCTTGCGAAGCTGCTCCAGCTGTCCAGACTCCGATTCTCGAACCTTTGCCTGCTCATTGCTTTGAGCTTGTGCGATCCGTTGTCTCTCTTCTTCCAGTCTCTGTGTGGCATCACGTTCGGCACGCTCCCTTTCTTCTGCAAGCTGCTTCTGCATGTCCTCTAAGGCCTTAGCCTTCTCCTGTGCTGCCTTCTTGGCCTCATCAAATGCCTGCTTCTTCTCCTCGTCCTCCCTCATCTTCTGAATCCGGTCGGCCGCAAGTTTTCCCTTCAGCTTGCCAATCTTGCGTCGGCACGACCACCCTCGCCAGATGGTCCTTGGTGCGCTGGTTTGGTTGGACTGCCTCTTACTCAAACTAAGCGGCGCAGATTGACGTACACGTTTCTCAAGCAAGGCGCTGTATCCGCAAAGCGTGCGACCGCCGCCTCAAGAAGGCGGAGCGTTGAGCCAGCATCCGCAGGCAGCATTGCAAAGTGACCTGGTGCACATTCTCTTTGGCATGGTAGCGCTGTGTGCAACTGAATGGAAGCAAGTTGAAATTGCTGAAATGCCTTCCTGGGTCTCAGCACTTGACCCTCAACACGGGCTGCCGGGCATTTCCGGCGAAGTACAAGAAACGCTTCCGTCTGGTCAAGCTTCTCGAAACTGGGGTTAGTAGGGTCCCGTTTTTTCTCCCAGTTGAAATTGCAGCTAAGTTTCGCTGGCTTTCGACTTCTGTAGCTCTGCCAGAAACAGGGATCGCAGTCGCAATGTTCGGAGCATTGCTTGCATTTGCAGCGTGGCGGCCTTCATTTGTCCTTAACATCCAGCACGCCGAAGAGCAGCGCATGCATTTCTTGCGAAGTCATGAAATTGCAGCAAAGACGCGGAAGCGGCGCTTTGCACGGAAGCCACGCCACCTCTTTTGTATGCGCAGGACGAACACCTGACACAGCTGCGCTGCCCCAAAGTCAAAGATCAGACTATAGTAGTTTCCATTTTCTTTCCCATTATCACCCAATATAACCCTAAACCCTAAACCCTAAACCTATGGTAGCTTCCATTTTCTTTTCCATTATCCCAATAGGTCTTGCAAGGTGCAGTCATTCGCGGCTTGCCAGCCTTCACAGCTTCGCCTATGGCCTTCTCCAGCCTTCCCTGTAGCTCCTCTTTCCTTAGGGCAGACTCAACTGCAAGAATTCTGAACCCTACAAAGCTGGTCCATGCTGCTTGCAGTCCAGGGACAGGAAGACTTTGCTTCTTCCCACTTGCCATGACTTTGCTTCCTTGGAGATCAACCATCCATGTCGGATGCATGTATGCATGTATGTATGCCTGTCTGTATGTATGCATGCATGTATGTATGTGAGTATGTACCTGTGTATGTACCAACAAGAAGCTCTGAATCTAAATTCTAGAAGGAGCAAGTCCTGCTTGTGAGGAAGCCACAATGTTGGCACACCCTGTTTTGATCTTGGCCACTCTAAACTTTGCCTGCTCCGAGGGGCAAGGGGCTGCTTCTGCGCCTCAAACTTGGCCTGGCATGAAGTCAATGAAGACATTGCAGGGGTTCTGGCAGACCCAAGACAAGGTGTGTTCGGGGATCGAGGAAAGTAAAAACAATCTCTGCGGTGCAGCTACTGACTGTGATGCCTGAAGGTATCAAAAATACACATATGAGTCTGAGTGGTTTAGGGACTATAGCCTAAAACTTGGTTCAACGCGAAATTGGCACTCCCATATGAGCTACGTCTAAACTCCTAGTGTCCCCTTAATAATCCCTATACTACAGTTTCCTATATTTTAAACAACAAATCCCGTTTAAGGGAGTTTAGCCTATAGCTCATATGTGATCAATGGCTCTGTCCTCCACATCCATGAGGATCTTTCGGCTCAACTCCTGAAAGTTTGTCAGGAAAGCTCTGTGAACAAGCAAGTATCTAATGCACATGCATATAACATATATACATATATATATATGTGTGTGTACACATATATATATATACATATGTACATAGATACATGTCTCTATATATATATACACATATATATATATATATACATTCCCCAAGGTAAGGGGCACTTGTAAGGATCCGCATAGCATGGATTGTCGTATTTTGGGGTCTATGTATTGGGGTCCCCCTATTTAAGACAACTACCGTTTTGAATATGTATATATACACAAAGGAATTCGGTAACCCCAACCCCTCCAATTAGGATGCTACTGTGGTCATGTGATAGCAGTAGGGTCCTAATTTTAGGGGTGGGGGTTACAAGAATGACCTTGATAGAATAAGCCATATGCAGTAGGCATTTGTAGTAGGGCTGAGAATGAGTCACCACGAAAACTGGTTTGCTACCAGCCCTCGCTTCCCGAATCTTCCCCAGCCAACTTTATAAAAACATCAAATCCCCAATCCCAAACTCGAATCCCTGAACCCTGAACCATGACCCTGAGCCCCTCAGCCCTGCGGATGATCTAGTAGGTTGGATGTCCTCCCTGGTTCCCTACGAGAGGTCACAATAAAATGTATTCCAACGTACGAATAATACGAATAACCCTAAAAATCTTTTGCAGTCCTTGTAGTCCGGGTCTAGGCTTCTGCCCGTGGAAATGTGCGGGCATAGAATGCGGAACCTGCAGAGGACCATGCATCCTAGCCTAGCGTTTAGGGTATATACGGGTAATATAGGGGTTATCTAGGGATAATGGAAAACAAAGCGGAAACTACTACATTATTGAATGTTCAACTTACATATGTTCGCACATTCAGCTAGTTTGCAAAGAACGTGTCGAATCCTTTCGTATCAAATCCCGTCATACAGGTTTGTGCTTTCCTGGCCTGTTGAAGAACTCTTTGAATGGCCGCCTGACCGAGTACCCAGCCTCAGCTTATCGGAAAATGCTTGTCTACCCAGGCTCAATGCTAAGAGTACCTCAAACTTGACTTTAATATGCAGGGCATCTAGGGGCCACTCGCGCACCCTACCCCTGCCAGCTTTCATTCAAGTGGCGCGGCGGATGCGGATAGACTCAAGCATGCCAGCGCAGCGTAGCTGTCGCTGCACATCAAGAGAGTCCATCTCATGAGCCTCTCAAGATTTGTAGAATCTGCCTCTTGCAGTACCCGTGATGCACCTGTCCACAATACAGCCTGCTTGTTTCCATTCGGCTTAATGCAGCGGATGTAGCGGGGGTTTGTTCCTGGATGCAAGCGGAACGCTTCTGCAGCTGATGCACGGCTGTCAGCCTCACTTGAGCCAAGGTGCGATTCAAATCCTCCACCAGCTGATCAAGCTGCTGCCGAAACATCATGCTGACCGTGACGTTCTGCCTGGGCGTCTCAAGCCACGAATACATCCCGCCCCCGCCTTTTTTGCTACTGAAACCTCAACCCTCATCCTCAAAACCCGAACGCCTCAACGCTTGTTGCTTTGCTTTGAGGCCG
This sequence comes from Symbiodinium pilosum, assembly GCA_905231905.1. Lineage (NCBI taxonomy): Eukaryota > Dinophyceae > Suessiales > Symbiodiniaceae > Symbiodinium > Symbiodinium pilosum. Next base: position 50,788 of record CAJNIZ010043749.1, read on the forward strand.
TGGCTTGTGAATCTGCAGGAAAACACGCCAACCTCAACCCTCACAGCTCTGCACCCTCGATCCTGAGCTCCTTGCTTTGCCCTCTGATTCGATTCCGGCCCACGCTTCGGTGGGGAGGGAGCTGCCCGTGCCACTTGGCCCTCAGGGACTTACTAGGTAGATCTGATGCCTAGCCCCTCACAGCAGGGTGGGTGTAGGATCAAGGTTTGGGGCTAGCTAGGTAGGTGGGTAGACAGGGCCGCCATTGGGTGGAAGGTTGGTGGAATACTGTAGCATAAGATTTGTTTGCAAGCATGCGATGGAGCAGGCATGCAACTGCATGGGACGTGCAGCTGGGCTGAGAAAGGTGCAGCTCTGGCTGAGTCTCAATCATGGGTTTTGCCGACGCCCATGGTCCGCGGAAAGCCTGCCCTTTCCGGCCTGCATGTCTGGCGTGAAGCGCGGATCGGAGAAAAGCCTCACAACCCAGCACACCGTACCCGGAGGTCCAGGTAAACACCACGCGTTTGACGATTTGCGAAGAACTGGCAGCCATCATGAAAATTTGTAGGTTGCAAGGAAGTCCCTCGCACAGTCAGGAGCATTCCTGAACCAAAAAGGTACTTCCCACTAGGCGAAAAATGACATGTTCTTGCCACGAGGCGTTTTGCACATAGCCATGGAGGACGACTTTAGAAGAGTGATGATGTCCTCAGAAAGTTATACCAGGGCTTCACAAAGCGGAGGGCCTTCAGGGGTTCTAAGAAAATGGGCATTATAAACGGATTGTGTTGTCTCTATTGAGGCTTCGAAAGATGGATTGCTTAATTCGCGCATAATATCAAACAATGAACCATCCTCGGGCGGGCCCGCAAGCACCGAAACGCAGAGGGGATGCTGCAAAATCTCGGCCTTTGTAGGGTGTCCTTCTGATTGGAATTCTGCAGGTTTGGATTCTGCAAGTCTAGGGTAGGTAAGGGTGTCCTGCCATGAAGACATTGACATCTTCTGGTATATAAAAGCTTGAAGAAATACCCACAGCGGGAAAGAGTGTTTGCCCAGGGTCTGCATGCAGCTTGTCGGTGTTCTTCCTTGCACACAACATGCCAGCTGAGGGTACTGAAAAAGGCTACTGCAGGCATTTGTACGCCGTGACTGTAGCTGCGCATCGCTTGCATGAAAACTGCACCCGCCAATGCAGCCTAGGCTCTCCAGGAAGGAGAGCACCTCAGTGAAGTCACAAGCTCTGCAAGAAGCTGATCTCTCGTAGCGCGGAAAGACATTCCCTTGTCTTGCTCAAAAGTGAGGCAGGCACATCGTAGACAACCTCCCCGGCATAGTGCGCCACAGCGAAGTTGGTGGATGCAAACCGTGATGGCTTGTAGACCTCGCTCAAGCTCATGGGCCTGACCACCTCCCTGTGAGACCCTGTCAGGTCAAGTCAGCCACTGAGCTACTGAGCTCTGTACCACCTTGGAGTTCTTGAAGGTGTTGTAAATCTTGCCTTGGGACTCCGGGCAGGATGCTTTACGTCTGCATGGTAGAGCCTTGTCATAGGAGACTACCAACTCGTGCACTCTGAGCTGCTGAGGCAGGTTTGGTCCGTGGAGCTTGGCATGAGGCATTCCGAGTCCAGAATGCAGAATACCCCCAGCCTCATGAGCTCAGCAAGATCAGCAGGAAGGGCCGTGAAAAGCAGGCTTCCCACAGGAATCTCAAATAGCAGAACGATTTAGACGGATGAATCTGCGATTGGTTGCAGCATGTTAGTGTCAACTCCACCCGAGCATGCCCGAAGTGAAGCGTAATAATTCCCTACATATCCTTGAACTGCATGCACCCAGGCAGGCTGAGAGACTGCATCGCAAGTACCAAAACTCGCAGGGCCGGCGCCGTGACAGCTACAGCTTTCTGAGAGGGACCGCAGACGTGTGAGACGCTTTTTCACGCCGAGTCCTGGAGTTTCAAGCTTGAAGGGAAGACACCACGAAGCAAAGACTTCAAATGACCATATTGCGACAGCCAAAACGCGAAGAATACCATAATCGTGAAGGAACCACAATGTTGCCAAACAACCTCAAGGGGCCAAACCTTGACAGCCAAGTCCTTGAAAGGACTGCCCCGTGACAGAGAAAGGGACTACACCGTGACAGCCACCAACTCACACGACAGCAAGCCTCGAAGGGACCACCCAGTGACAGTCAAAACCTCAAATGAATACGCCATGATATCGCGACAGCACAGCTGAAGGCACCACAACGTGACTGCAAACCAGAAACTGAAGGGCCCTTGCAGAATCCTCTTGAAACACGCGCATGTGGGAGAAGTCGTGGAGGAATGCTTACTCATGCTTGCAGGCACAGTGTAGCAAGCCTAAGCTGCGTACGGCCTCTTCTCCAAGTTGTCGATGATCTCTTGATTGTCTTGCCTCTCAAGCTTCGGATAGTTTAGGAGGGCTCTTGGCTGCACTTCTGTCGCGGAGGCTGTAGCTGCCGTTGCAGATGCACTGCTATGCGTGACAGCCACTCCAAATTCCCTCTCATCCTCCTTGCTCTGCACTCAGCAACATCACCCCAAGAGTTGCCAACGCCCCCAAGTGGGCCACTAAGACATATGGACAGCCGAGTTGCCACTGGATGTGGCTCCACGAGATCCCCTCCTCTGAGTAAAGTCTCTGCTCCATTGTGAACCTTCGCAGGGTTGGGACTGCCTGCAGATACTGCTCGATTTATCCAGTAAAAAACTACCTGCACCGAAGTCATGAAGAAACCAAGCGTCATATGCGAGTTGAAGTGCTGCTGCAGCTTCTCGTTTGCAAAGTTGATGCACAATTGCCTGGGTCAGAGTGATTTCTTGGCTTTACTCTCGGAATGCACTCAGCTTCATGGCTTCTCAGGGACTCAAAGGAATTCCACTCAAAGACCTCGAAGCCATAGATGTCCAGAATCCCGATCTTCTTGGTTGCGTCCTCAAAGCACAGTGGCCCAGTCGCTGACACTTTGCCACATTACTTGGAAGATGACCGGAACCCTAGGAGGATCTGAAAACCGGATCCCCGGAAGGAATCCAGAATAACCCTCCTAAACCCAAAACTCCTAACTGTTTAAGCCCTGAACTCTGAACACCTAAACTCTGGAAAGCCTGAAGCCTGAACCCGTTTCCAACCCAAACGATGCCAAAATCCTAAAACCTGAACCCTATGATCCGTCCTTCCTTGGGCCACCTCCTTTACCTGCAGTGCTCTGATTGATGCGCCACACCAGCCAGTCAAAGAGCCGAGAGTACCTCAAGTGATACCCTCCCGGAACAAAAAAGCCAAGATTATGTTTTAGGGCTTAGCGAATATCTATTTGATAGTATTAGGGGGGCGGAGATGTTTTATATCAGGTGGAGGGACGGGGTTGGACAAAAATGGCTGTGCGCACGCGGATAAGGCAGTCACACCCGATGTGGGCAACTTTGCATGCTCTGAGTTCAAATGAAGGTTACCTTTGGGTTTGAAAGGTTCTTGGAAGAGGACTTAGACTTGGTAAGTAGGTCAATGAGGAGGGGGTCATAGGCATACTTACTAAGACTTGTTAAGCCGCGATCTGTACCAGTATGGACCCTGCAGGACTCACATTTCCTGAAGGATCCAGAAAAAGGAACTCCCCCAAACATGAACCGTTACTACATTGGGGAAACTAGGGGATTATTGGGAGGTTCCAGGCTTGGGATTTTTTAGGGGGTCTGGGTGTGGATCATGGAGTAGGCGTCTGATCCGAGTTGCAGATGTTTTGCCATGGCATGCCGGGTGTTGGAGGAGCTGGAAGGATCCTGGAACAGGGGTATATAGGGATAATGGCAAAGAAAACGGAAACTCATAGGCCAGCCGTTGTTCAGGGTAAAGGGTTAAGGATTTGAGTTTAGAGCTCGGGGTCAAGGATTTCGGTTTGTATAAGGTCTAGAGCGACTTGCAGCTTTTGGAGTTTAAAGGGTCAACTTGAATCTTGGCAGGTTCCCCAGATTCTCTCCATGACCACGAGTACGAGCATGGTTCTGGTTAGTTCTCCGACGGTTACGGTTGTTTTTACCACCCTGCCTTCCCCTAAGCCCCGTCTCATTGTCCAGACTTCTGCTCTCTAACAACAGAAAAAATAGTAGTAATAATAACAATACTGATAGTAATGATTCATAATAATTATAGTAAAACCCTAGACAGGGATAGGACGACCAGCTTCTGCTCTGAGGCTGTGGTTTCCCAAGTCCAAGCCTGGGGCATGTTGATGATCTTTTTGCTGAACGGATCCTCCATGGTCCGGTACCTGAATATAAACCAGTGCTGGTGACAGTGAGCCTGTGAACACATCAATGACTTTTGCTTTGCAGCAAAAAGCTTGCGACAAGTGTAACGCAGCAGCGATTAATTACGACTGTAAACATTAGAGTCACTATCTTGCTACTTCAAGGGCAGGTATTGCGTTACAAACAGCAGCAATCATAGCACAACGCCCAAGGGGCTGGAATGTGTTGGTGAAGTCTTCCTTTGAGACTTGCAGCAGTTCGCATAGCTTGGCCATGAGTGCCGCATCGCATATGCGACTGCCATCATCTCCTTCCTCGTGGGTCAGGCTGCTTCGTCAACCAGAGGATTGCAATCACGATTTCTGAATCCTTCAAGCCATCCAGGGTATCCCACATGTTCCTGCTACCGTTGCTGGCACTGCGAGGAGTTTATTTATCCTACCTACGATTTTGCCAGTACTACTGTTGCTTCTTATCCCGGAGCGCAAGACCAATTAGCGAACGGGCTCCTCAAACTGCATGTCGCCAAGGTGTAGTACCTTGATCACGAGTTTGTGCACAATGGTCTGGCTCAATGACGAACACAACCATGAGTATCCAGCAATACTTGCTGGATAGCAAGAAGAAAAACCATGACCGAAGTAGCGCGATGACAGTAAGACCAGCGACAGGGATAGTACAAGTAGAGCTCATGGTAAGCAATAATAACTGAGTACAAGTCTTCAGGCACCAGAAGCAAATTTTGCAATAGGCACTAGCCTGATAGGGGAAGATGAGGACCTTCTTGCGGCTGAGGCGCTGCCGCAACAATCTGAAATACCGAATTCTTCTCTTCAGTGCTGAAGCCCAGTCCATCCATGCACTCTACGGCTTCCTGCTACAACACACTCACATGCTGTGGCCGCTGAATTTGCACTGCAGGAATCCTGGAACTGCTCTGTGTCATCGACACCAGGGATGTCCGTGCATACCTTTGATGACGGCACCAAGTGAAGAGAGCCAGCAGGCCAGATGTTCATGCATCCGGAAGGTTGCACAACCCTTGGGGCGTACGTTGGAGCAACATGTGGGTGGTTGTGCAAATTATGTTTTTTTTTGGGGTACCCTAAACATAGGTGCCGTATTATGATCGGGATCCAAAAGGGACCATGATTTTGACAACCACCCATGTGCAACTATGCGTCCATGCGGCTGTTGTGTAGGCATGGGCACGTGCAGATCGCAGTCCCAGCGTGGGCCCAATGCCAGGCAAGGAGCCGGCCCCAGCGCACAGCTGGTAAAATGCCTGCAGACAGAACGGAGCAGAACAGGGGAACAAAGAATCATCAATCTATATATCGGTAATTGATTACCCCCAAACCCTAAACCCTAAATAGTGGTTTGCATTTTCTTTTCCATTATCCCATTATAACCCCAATATAAACCCTGAACCCTGACCCCTATGGTGCTTGGGGCCGCTGCATGATAGCCCCGCTCGTCTGGCTGCTGCTTTACCTCGAGCAGCGGAGAGAAGGTCCAAGAGGATATGGGGACATGTGGGATTACAAGGTTATACAGGGATTATAGGAGAGGCCCAAGAGGAAAAAGGGATATCCGGGGTTGCAGGGTTATACAGGGATTATGGGGGGATGGGAAAAAATGGAAACTACTAGATGTCACGCCCACTGTCCAATGCCTCTGCTTCGATTCAACTATCCATGCCCAGGCACGATGCGGCTTTTTTCCAATAGGTAATTTGATATCCGGGCGCTTTGTAGCTTCCCAGAGGAATCAAACCTCAAGATCATCAGACACCACAACATCTGATTTCGAAGCTTCTCGCTGCTTTTTTCATCTTTAGGTCCTGGTAGATCACGCAGAAGGCCTTCTCAGCCGAGGCGCTCAATGTCGATGAACTTCCCGAAGCGAGAGGAATTGTCATTACGAATGGTCTTCGCCTACAGCAAACACATGCAACCTCTGGAGGACTGACGGCCATCACTAGCAAGCAATGAAATCTGCAGCCTGCTCGAGACAGGCAGCACTCCAAAACAAAAAACTACTTCGCAACGTATTGAAACTGAACTGACACTGCTACAAAAAAGTAGCAGCAACAATGGACCCAAACCAGGTCTTGACAAGAACGTTTATAAGCCAGTACCTGACCAGCTAATCCCGAACCAAAATTGAGCCATGGGCATTGCCAAAAGCTTCGAGGATGGGATTGGATCTGAGAACTTGCTCTTCGATGCTCATCTTTTCATGCACGCCAGAACCTTTACAGGGTCACAGGGATGGGATAGGTTTGGGCAGCCGCAGATATACGAAACAGCTGGGACGCCTATGCTATTTTAAGGCGTGAAACACCCACATGATGTGCTTGCTTGGGCCAAGCCGCTGGAACGCTGGAGATTTGCGAAATACCTTGGAAGTTAAGCGGAACGAGTAAGGGAGCTGCAGGGGGTTCACATGGGGACATGGCAGAGGAGGGCTGCCCTTGGTGATGTCAGGGATAAGAGGGGTGTCCTGGAAGGATGCCATTTGTGTTGATTTGGGAAACTCTTGAATCCATGGCCAATGCATACAGGCTGCGTCAGAATACGCTTCGTAGCTTCTGTCTTGCCGGCCCCGCTCTCTCCAGAGATGATGATGGACCTGAACGAACAACTCACAAGGGTCTTGTCTCTGCTTGGTTGGGAATGTGGAGGAGAGAATGCGTGCTATAAACTCGGAAGACTGTTGGGATCTACTCCTTGATTCCCTCGGAACAGGAAACAGGGGGCCAGATTGGCAATCATTTCTTTTCAAGCAGGCCCCTAAATGTTCCCTATAATCCCCATAATATCACCCCTATATATTCCCTATAGTTTCCATGTTCTTTTCCATTGTCCCTCTCTAGCCGAAATATAAAGACACGGTGCAGCTGAGGGGCTGGTTCCGTGCATCGCTGAGCATTGTCGTGTAAGCAGCGGCCGCCACGGAGAAAAGATGCGGCGGAAGTTCCGACTCGTCGCCCGAAGCACCTGGTGAGGGCCAGCGGCCTGAAAACAGCTTCCCGATTTGCCGCGCTCGTGATTTGCGCCAATATAGGTCTTGGCTACTGCAGCAAATAATCGAAGTTCGGGGTGGGGCGGGGAGGTGTTGAATAGTTATCGGGTAGATAGATGTCCAGCATCACGAGGACTGCGCCTGCAGCGGCGGATCGGTCGCGATAAAACTTCTGCTTCGCTTCAGAGTACAAGCCTGGAAGATTCTGGAACGGATTCACCTCAGTTCTCGGTATCTCACAAAAGCATGAACCAATGGCTGCTACATATGAAGCGTTTATGCAACAGAGGCTCTGAGATCAGGATTGGACCTTTGCAGTGCAGAAGGTGTTGGGATGCTCTTCTAGCCCTATGCGGTTTGCTTTGCTGCTGTAAGGGCCGCGCTTCCAATACCCGTGTAGATCAGATCGTCGAAGTATCTTTGCCGCACGTTGTGCAGAAGCGCGCCCTCATTGAAGTCACCCAGCGATAGCCTCAGCTGTGCTGATTAAAGGCGTCGGTCTGATCAGTCTGGCGGGAGTTCTGGATACCTGAGGGACCTGGGGATGTGCGGGGTGTTTGAACGGAGACTACCAGGGTCTCCTTGCAATGGCTTTGTAGGGAACATGCCCACAAGATCCCATCTTGGATTGTTGAACCAAACTTGTTGTTTTCGCTAAGTGGTGCTGCTGGCTTTGTAAACGCCACTTTTATCAACTTGAAGCCCAGGAGCAGGTCCTCGACCCCTTTCAGGCAGTTTGGATCCACAGGTCTAGCTTTGTCTTGTGGCACTTCGAACTTGTCGCCCTGGGCAATGCCAACGCTACAGGAGCATGCAGCAATGAAAACAGCGGTTTTCGCCGGCCTGCTCATCAACGACAATGTAGTTGCCTTGGACGACGCAAGTTGGGTGGTGCCTTCTCATGCTCCACAAAGCTTGCCACTAGATCCAAATATCTCAAGTCTTGGGACCAAGTATGAGCAAGCATTGATATGCAGATACAAGCTCTCTGACTGTTCTTGCTAGTTATAGCAGCACTCATAAGTTGTATTTCAGGTCACTCCTATGGCACATGGGAACATTGCAACTCGTAATATGATGTGTTGCTTGAACCGTCTAGTCGATTGTCGCACCGCTCTGCCCCAAAGTCTTGTTTGGTTGCTACTTCAACCTACTGGATCAGACTTTGTCATGCGGGGCATCTGTGACATCACCTCAGTCACTTATCCGGCTTGGGTATTTCTCAGAAGGAAGGTCCAACCTTTTCGTGGCCAGAAGACACTGGTCTTTAGGAGGCCGTACTTTTGACTTGCCGGGCGTCCGTTGGCTGCGACAGAATCAACACGGCCAGGAGCCCACCCCTGCACACAGATCTCTGGGGATTTGGGCTTCTGCAACTCTGATCATGCGAACTAAGTGCATGAATGATGAATGCCATAATTTCTGGTACCCAACTGTCAGAGACTCCAGCTCAAGTCTGAGAAGTCTTTCTCACAGATACCGATTGGAGACTAGTTGCACCAGCTGTCTAGCCACAAGCCACCCGGCGGGTCCCAAGAGCAGTGGTGCAAGAGGATTCCTTACAATGCTTCGGAAAAGGCACGTGGAGGATCCTGCATGAATCTCATAGCGCATCCTGATGCTTGAGGGATCCCGACATGAACCCTCAAGCAGATAGAATCCAAAAACTGAGAAGCCCACCCACACAAGGACAGCTGCAGGGGCTTATGTAAGGGCTTATGTAGGGGGAGGGAGAGAGAGAGAGAGAGAGCGAGAGAGAGAGAGAAAAACATATATATATATATACATATATGTACGGATTTATCTATTTCTATGGGTATAGTTCTATTCACGTCGCCCAATGGGTTCCCTGATGATGATGAAGATGATGACCACGATGATGATAATGATCATGATGACCAGTATGATGGTATGATGATAATGATGATGATGATCATCATCATCATCATCGTCATCATCATGAACAAGCAGACGGTCACCAGAGCATCCATGCTCAACCATAATGACACTCGTGTTCCCTGAGCAGACGGTCACCAGAGCATCCATGCCTAAACCACAATAACCTTCGTGTTCCAACAGAGCATCCATGCCGAAACCCTAGTAACGTTCATGTTCCAAGCGCATACGGTCACGGGAAACATGGGGACATGGATGAAACTATACCTATCTATCTATCTAATTATCTATATATGTGTGTACGCGTATGTATATATATATATATGCATGCATAGTGCTTAGCTGGGCCCTTCTTTCGGAGTCCCTGGAGCCTGCCTCCCTGGGATGATCTTCGATCCACACTCTTCCGCTCGCCTGCCCGCCGCCTGCACTTAACATCTCCATGGCGGCAAGAGGCCTGAAGCTGCAGCTGAATACCCGAGAAGTCAAACACCGCACTCAACACAAGTACTGCTAGCAATGGCTCGTGGAGCTGTAATTGGGTTGCTTTTTCGGAGTCAAGTCGGGTGAGGGAGGGGCTCAAGCGTGACTGCATATTGGGGTTGCTGAAGCTCTATGCGCGGGTGACTCAAGAAATGGCACCTGCTTGGGTCCCCAGAATCATGATCCTGTTGCTGTGGAGTTCTGGGTGGGAGAGACTGCTCTGCTCCACCACCGTGATTTGCCATATGCTAGCATCAACTTCATGGTCTCCACAACCCAGGGCTCAGCCTGGATCCACCTTCCAGTAATACACATGATGCATGGCTTCTCTGGTGCATGTGCATCGAGTCTGGGCCAAGTGGGGGGCACGGCTTCCGGATCCACATGTGGCAGTTTCCTAAAATCACAGGCCGTGCTTTGGGAGTCCAACTGTGGGCGGACGACGTACACTAAGGAAACCTCAGAAGTGAAAGCAACAAAGAACCATGACCTGAGTGCTGCAAGTCTCTGGCTCACAGTCTCTCGCCTCATCTGATCATGTCTACAGTTACAGTCTACATACAGTAGGGAGCAAGTGTATTCCCAAGAGATGAACATCCCGACAGTGGTGCACATGCCCCGAGGAGATCACACTTCACTTTTCCAGCGTTGCGCAGCCGACTCTGCTTCACGTTGTCGCTCAGCCTTCGACCGTTCCTAACCAGGCTTTGCCTGGGGTCTTGTAGGTTTTTTAAATAAATGGGGAGTTGCCCCGTCAACTCCCCTCTCCCACGCTTTTGCCAGATCCGAGCCCCTCGAAACCCCCACACGGAGCATCACAAGAGAAAGTGCGAACCTCAAGGGTCTCGCATGGATAAATCTCTTTTATTTCCGAATCTCATCCCCCAAAGTCTGCCATTTGTACTCTGGCGGTTGCTGCTGGCGTTTCTACTCCTAATCCTACACTACTCCCGTTGTTGCGACAATGTCCGGGGGCAGCTCAGAGAGGTTCTAGCCGGATCTGGCATCCCCCACCGGACAATTCCCAGCTTGAGGTCCCTTTGTCGTGTATGTTGAGGAAAATCTAGAAGGGACTGACCCACACCACGGATTGAATCGTCAAAAGAAGGCGACTAGCAGAATGATTTTGGAGATTCTCATGATGCAAGGCTCATGATGCAAGGTACATTTCCCCAGGTCGGAAGCCCCTTCCGTCCAGGGACCTCAGCACTCAGAAATTGCCACAGAGGACTGGCTCACCTTCATAGCTCGTACGGAGTTTGCATGTTTCTTCCCTCAAGCCACATTCGATGCAACCCTCTGCCCTACGTGCTGCTAAGACATGAGTATTGCGCTGACACGGCAGTGGTCACGTGACAGGGCAACCCTGAAGCAGATTCTTGACGCGGGATCAGAAACACAATTTGCTAATATGGTCTTGCCATGTGCATTGGCCCAAGCAGCACGAGGGCACAGTCCGGGAAACATGACGCTTCTCAAAGGTATTACGCACTCCAAAACCAAAGCCGTAAATAGATGGGGATGAAGGTGCGGACAAGACCTAGAAGTCTTTGTCCTTTGGCATAACGTACAATACATGGAGGTTCATTCCTGGGAATGTCTCTGAACTATGGCTATGCAGTCCATGTTGAATGACCCCTCCTCAGAAGCATGTACGATTCATCTTGCTCTTGTTTTAGGCTCCTAGGCCATCTTAGCACCCCTTTTTTCAGAGAGAAATATCCAGGCCCCAATGTAAAGCGCAGGCCTGCAACACGCGGCAGAAACCTAACACGCTCACCATGCTACAAACGCTTCATAGAAGTAACTTCAATCTTTTCTCCAGTCTGCCTGCAGGGCACGCCCGCATCCGCAAGCTCCCAACACCGGGCCTCAAGCCTCTTTCCAGGATACGCTACTGGTAGATCGTGATTTGGTAAGCCAGTCCCCAAACTTTCACGCGCACTCCTCACTTCGCGCGCTTGCAGGGCACCTCCTGAGGTCCAAAGATGCGCTTGGCCACTTTACACATTCAACAAACTGAAATCTATGGTATTTGAAAGACTCAGAGTGAGCAACTAGGCCCCTATAAGCGGTTTGCATTCGCCTTTTTCCTTAAATGCAAAACTTGTGGTCGCACGTAAGGACCTGACGAGTCAACACACCGCGATGGAGGGACTCATCAACCCCCGTCTGCAGAGCACGGGCCGCACCAACCGCAATTTGATGCCGCATCAGCGTGGTAACAAACTGTGACTTAATGCGGGCCTACTTCCGGCCCGAGCTGCTTGTTTCGTGGCCTTAGGGTCTTAGGGAGTCGTTCATTGGCTTCGTGGTGACCTTGGTTGTTGGCACAGCTTCATAAGTATCATCTAAGAAATCGTAGCAGCAGGCCTGCATCGGCCTACCGCAGAAGAGTGTTTCGTGCCGATTACAACTTGCAACCGGCTGGATTGTATTATCAGTGTATGTTGACCGCCGCCAGCAAAACCGACCATATACCGCAACTGAGCGTCCTTACCCAAACGATCCGTCTCACGAACAAAACGGGCTTTTACGGGAGCATGTTGCGGCGACAGCTGCCATCTTTTGGAAGCACGAAGAAACACACGCGCGCTCAATCTCTGAACACACTTCCACACATGTGAGGACGTCACCCAAACTTAAACTGGCAGGGCCATGCCGAGCCCGGCAGCTCATCAACAGAGTTAAACGAACATGCCGCAGATGTGGAACTGTTTTTCAGGATTCTGCATAGTCGATGTCGTGGCACGAATCAAATCCGTCAACTTCAACTGGCCTGAGCCTTGGAACGATCATCGCGCTAACTCTTGAGGCTCGACAGCTTTCTGAGAGTCAATACACTTCCAACAGTCCTGCTGCCGAGGCATTGGGCGTTTCTCAGCAGTACCCAGGTCGCGACGCATCTCCAGGCTCCTTGCATTCCACATCAAGCTTGTGCTCAGCACGCCGTTGCTTGACAAATGTGTATTTCTCATTATCTGGTACGTTCTGGGATCCTGGCGAGATGCATGAGGGCGGGACAGGGAGACACCGGAGGCCCTACTGCCGGGGCAAAAGAGACGATATGTGAGAGGCATCCAAATAGCAGCATACCAACAGCTACTGGATCTCTCCAGTTAACCCCATAGTTTCCAGTTTCTTTTCCATTATCCCCATATAAACCCCAATACACTGTAGTGTTTTTTTTTTCTTTTCCATTGTCCCCCAAAGGAACTGGCAGCATCTCGCACTATCTCGCGCAACTACCGGACATCGGCAAGTGAGTCCTCGGGGGAGTTTGCAACGCTCCGGCTCCGGCACCCGGCCGTCGATTGGTGCCGCTACCTTTTACTATCCCCAGCGCTCAAACTCAAGTCACGACCTGTAGCTTCATGCAGTAAACATGGAACAGATTCAGAATTGTGCGGTTTGTCAACTGTTGAGCGATAGCGTTGCGTGACTGATCGCGCAAGAGTGATTCTGGTGGCTGGCAGCTGGCCTCTGTGAAGCCTGCCGTTGCGACGGAACCATCTACAGTACCAGGAACTCGTCTTTCTGCCTGGACAGCATGCGAGGATGCGTGCCTATCTTCCAGCTATTGAAGCTGCAAAGGTCTCTATTACCACTGCTGAGTAAAAAAAGGCCGCCTAGGAATCCCATCGACGAAAAGTGGGGGGGAAGACACCCCTGCGAACGCCAAGCAACGTAGCATGAAGAGATCAAAGAGGGCTTCGTCATCGTAGTCGGCAATCCAATCTTCAGCTCGGGTGACCTGATCTCAGGAGCTGTGGTCACTTGCATCTAGACAGGGAAAGAAATGGTCGGGGAAGATTGCTGGATAGGTAGCAGGGGAGGGCAGGGGGCTTCCCTGATCAGCTAGGATCCTGACGGCTTGACATTATGACCCCGATCTTGGGCCTGAAAACGATCCCCAAAACGGACCGGATACGCATTACGGCCCTCAAGATGATGATCCCTTAAAGCGGGCACAGCGACCAACGGCCCCAAACCCAATCCTCAGTGAGGTCTAGCCGTCTAGCCCGTCAATCTCCAATGGACCCAAATTTTGGACGTTCCCGCCCATATGCTCCCTCGGACTGATCATCTGCAGCTGGATCTTCAACGAAAGCTCTGGAAGAGAGCTTTGTAGGTATACCACTATTACGAATTGCGCTGCTTATGGAGTGATAGCTACTGAGAACTTTGGTGCTTTCAGTGCGAAGATCACCTGTATTCTTAGATGAAAACGAGCATGATGCTGCGTGTTGGGTCAGGCGAACTTCATAAAGAGGCTAAATTCACCTCACCAGCTCCAAATGAGGAGCTTTTTACCCCTAAGCTGTGAGTCCCTACACCCTAAACCCTAAACAGTCCCTAACCCTAAACCCTAGGCCCCAGTAATCCCGCATTCCGCTACCTGCAGCCGTCTCCAGAAAGACTGGAACCTTCCCTGCTCCGCACCAACAAGGAAATAGGATTCCGGGCTTCTGCCAAGAACAGAGTTTAGTAGGGAATATGGGAACAGATTATACAGGGATTGTACAGGGATTATATTCCCTTATTCCCTTAGTTGGACTCTTGGGACGGTATCCCCTTACCTGCAACATCAAACCGATGCTGTGGAAGCCTTGCAGGACCAGGCACTGTCAGAGAGGACAAGTCTTGCTTGCGCTGCATGATCTTCTCGAGGTTCTCTTCCTGGGCAGAACACTCACATGACGGTCAACCAATAACCACGCCAGGCACCAAAATGAGGGAGACCAGTGGTCACACAAGTCATGACACATGCAGTCCATGCCAGGGCACCTGCTGATAGAAGCTGCAAATCACCAAAACTTTCAAGGCAGAATGGTTTGTTGCCATCACGCTGTAGTACGCAGCAAAACCCCCCCCAAAAAAAAAGCAGGATGAGCCTGGGCCTACGCTGAATTCACATAGGCGGAAACTCCGAGAAAAAAAACACGCGACCAAAGACAGAACCTTTCGAGCGCACTTGCGCCAAGTCGCGTACGTGCCCTCAGTGATGAGCCGGTGGACGCACACCTGCGTGTCGCTAGACCGGATGCAGACCCGTTCCCAACAGCCCTAGTTTGGACATGCTACGATGCGATGCATGGATCAAAGTGGCTGCCTTGGGGCTGACATGGAATTGTCCGGTCAGCATGCGACACTATATGGGTAGCTGTTGCGGCCCCATCTTGGCACCATTCTGCAATTCACTTTATTGTATTTCGAATAAACCCTTTTCAAAAACGGAACCTGCAGCACCCCGCTCTGTCGTGCATTGCCATAATTCTAGCAAGCGAGGCTAAGCTCCACATCCACATTGTGGCAGATTAAACTAAGCTCTACAACAACCGGCTGCTCTGGGGCCCTAGCGCTTTTCTGCTGGCCCAGGCGGTGGCAGCGGTCAGTGGCCTGTGAAACGCAATTGAATGAACATAGTCACATAAATATGACTGCGTCAGGCAAGGCATTCCGCATCAACAGCAGTAGGGTGGTGTAGTTGCATGCGCTCAGCCAGTTTTGTAGGAATTGTGAGAGTTGATTCCAAAATGCTTGATGGAGGTAATCCTGCACGACCCGAAGTCATCTTATTCTAGAGTTAAGTGGCGCTAGGTGGTGCAAGATTTCTACCATTAATAGCCGTACCTTGTCTGGACCCTCTTGGAGATGCATCAAAAGGCAGTTGGAGGATTCCTGCTCGCCTCGCTATGCTTTGCAGCACCCTGAAAGAAGAGCGTGGTACATCAAGTCATGTGTGAGTTGAGATGTCTGTGAATGTTCAACCACCTTAGTGACTCCAATGTATGTCTGGGTGTTTCACCCAATGGGGTCAAAGGCAACTTATGAGGATATATACTGAAAGATTACATAAGAAGGTTTTGAGAAATACCCATCGCACTGCATGAGCTGATCTAAATCGTAAGAAGTGCTTTGGACTTCACACCAGAGGTCTGAAGGCCCAACTCCATGCCTAGTTGCAGGAGCACATTAACTCTACTTTGGACCAAAGGCTTTTCCCTCAAAATGTGGCTGCAGATGGCTGCAGATCTAAAAAGCCCATTCAAGGGCTCAGATGCCTGAGCTTCCTTGGCGGGATTGTAACATCGATCGAAGTGGATGACATGGTTTGCCGCAGTCAGATTGAGGCCGATGCCCCCGCACCTCAGCTGCAGGGCTTACCAACAGTAGGGGCATGGCTTAAGGCGTTCTTAAATGGCTTCAACACGTGCGGTTTTTAAGACTTGAGCTGAAGGCTCGGGTAGCCAATGCAGTGGTCTAGCTATAGGAGAGCTAAATGAAATGAAGGATCATATTCATATCAGTGCCCTAGTCAGGCTTTTGCATGATGAGAACCTTCAGAAATGTGCGGATGTCCTCGCACCATAGTGCCTGCGCGTACGCAAGTAGATGTTCCATGCGGAACGTCTACAAGACTGAATCAGTGGCACTGACGTGGCCCGGAGGATCTGAATATGTTTATGCATTCTGATGCCTTGGCGATTACGGGCCCTGTTGAAGGAGGGTTGGCACAATCTTCGGACCCACTTTGGACCTTCAGGAAACACGCGCGGGCACATCGACGGGCAGAAACCATTTTTCGATGTTGTCCTGTGAACCATGATGCACACGAATGGTGCATGAGCTCGGCAGCATCCTGAACCATCTTTGGTTGCCAGTATCTCGGATCATGTCAAATGTGACCCCTCACGAAGGCCGAACATGCTTGTCCCTACAATGCGAAAGAAATACAAGAAGGGTGAACGTGACAAGACTATCGTTGTAATACCCGAGTGATGGTTGCTAGCTAAACCAAGCTGATTGGAATGGTCTTGACCCATCATCAGTTGCTTTAGGAGACTTAAGCTAAGCGATGACCGTAGGGAAGCCAGATCAATTACGCCCCAAACAGGCACCCCTGATCGCGAGAAACTCCCAAAGGATGAATCAAGTTGTTCAAGTTGATACCCTTCAGATTTTTCTTGGGGAGCTTGTCAAAACAACACGACCATCTCCACCTACCCCCAAGCAATACCTATCCTTTGAAAGCCCCAAGTCATGCACCAAGCTGCTGGAGCGTCATCAGCAGAATTTGGCACCGGCGGTCTGTTTGGAAGCGCTGCTCCACTGCGGTGCGCTCCTGCAAGGCATAGGCACGCAGGTGGAGTGTCTTCATGTCGCGATTGTTCAAAATGGTGCCCTTTTTTGGGGGTCCCTGGAAGTGAGAGCTGATTGTCGTATCTTAGGGGTATGAAACTTTAGCGGTGGTTTCTCAAAATAGGGCCCTGTACTCAGGCCTGCAGGGACAGCTTCCCAGAAAAGGTCAAGATCTCTGTGTTCGCAAATTTGGGCTGCAGGAGCCGCTTCCTCAGCTGATTGCCTATCATGCTAAATCCCTTTCCGCCTTGAAAGACAATGCTGCTCAAAGGGTCTTGTGTTTGGAGCAAGAAGGACCTGGATAGAACTTGCTTTACACATCTGTACCAAGGCATCGGAAGCTGTTCGGTGCCCGAGGTGCAGCAAGTCGATGATATCTATGCGCGTCACGAAGATGACAGCCTTTTCCTCAGCATAGCTGATGTTCAACAGTTTTGCTGGTGCTTGCTGGCGCATTTTGACTTTCGCGACTCTGGCGCAAGTAGCTGTAGCTAGGCATCGGAGCACAGGTCCATTGGCTTGCTTTTTCACGACCTAAGCCTTGCCAGATGGATACATTTCTGCTGGCTCTTGAGGCCAGTGGGCAGGCGAATACAGATACCCACGCATACAAGGGCCGATGATAGCCGATATACCTAGATCAACCGAGACTAATGTACGGAATCGTGCTCTCACCGCAGCTTCAGAACCAGTACATTCAGCCCGGGATCGTTCGCATCAAAGATTTCTTCCAAAAGAGAAACCAGCCTTTGAGTCTTGCCGCTGAGCTCGCCACGCTCCTGACCATGCCACAAAGCCCATCTCGAGTTGCTAGCAGTAGAAAGGCAAGCATCATATTACGCGTTCTACACACGAAGATAAGAAGAACAGACGTAAACATGCACGATATTGCACAATTATATGTATGTGTGTGACGGCCAGGCAAGCCTAGACACTGCACATTGCACGGTATCAGTTTGCTTCGAATCGTGGAATATGTTCAATTTGGAACTAAAAAGCAATTAAAAACTGCATGCTGCTTTAGGCCGTGTTTTTACTGCGGAGCTCATCTGGCTACACCTTGAACACCTGAATGGCCAGGCTCCACAAGCCCCAGCCCATACTGAAACCATCAGTCTTGAACTTGGAGTTGCCCAGTGCTGCTCACGCTGCTTCAAACTTCAGAACCCCAGCTTGAGACACAAACCCGTCCATACTCCTACTGTTGATACTAAAATTCTTGCATGACCTTAGTATACTATAGCATCATAACTCCGGTTACATAGGGGGCTTAGGGTCATGCAGGATTTTTAGTATCCGCCGTAGTTTCCATTTACGGAAACATCCCAAAAACCACCCCAACGGCCAACGGCAGCTGACGACAGGTAACCCTAGACCCCAAATAGTAGTTTCCATGTTATTGTCCAGTCTCTTTTCCATTTGATTCTGCACTACTGGTGGGTGATATCCCTAAAACCTAAACCCTAAACCCTAGATAGTAGTTTCCATTTTCTTTTCCATTATCCCAATATATCCCCTGTACCCCTATATACCCCGCTTTAAAAATGGCAGCTAATGACTTCCTGGCATGTGCCCTGGGGCGCCTGTAGGGTCAGGGCTTTGCAGCTCTCCGGATACTTTGAACGAGCCAAGCACAAAGGATGGGCACCTGATGATTGTACCAGAATATACTATGCTCGCTATAGTGTTCTATAATATACTATAACTCTACTAATATACTATAGTAAATTTTAAGATGGATCTCAATTTGGTCAGGTGAGGTCGTCTTGAAGCCCCGTTCCTTTTGCTTTACCCGAAATGTTGTCCATTTATTTTCCCCTCGTTTGTTCTCAAAGGTTGGGACTTCCTCGTTTTCGTCATCGTTATTTGTTCTTCCGATCTTTTCCAACGAAAACCCGCATTGCAGTGTCCAGCACAGGGTTATTGATGACAGCAATGGCCTTCTTTTGCAACCTGCTTTCCAGTACAAACATGAACAAGTATATATCCTGCAAGCACTCCAAATCACTCCAATGCTTGGATAATCATGGGCAGAGAACCAAATAGGTAGATAGATAAATTGATCTAAACTGATCGAGGAAAGATATTGAGAGGGAGAGAGAGAGAGATAGACAGAAACAGAGACAGAGAGACAGACAGACACGCCGATAGACAACTTGAGGGAGGAGGTAGACAAACAAGCTGGCAGATAAGATGTTTTCACATCCCTCAGCGTCAGAACCTTTTTTGCAATTTCACTACGGGGTTGTTCTCAAAATTATGGGCCCCTTTTGGATATATTATGGCACCGAAAAATTAGGGTACCAACACGGGACCCTAATTTTGGGAACTACCCAATCGTCCCTGCCATGGCACAGATCCTGCGTGCCTGCTCCAGCATGGCAAAGATGTGTCCACGTCTCTCGAAGACATGATTCGCGGACTGCTGCCGCGATGCCATCATGGTCGTTTTGAAGTCATCCTGAACCTTGGCTTCCACAAACATCTATTGGTTCTAGATATATACTTTAGGAGGACCCCCAACCCTGTAATAGTGGTATAGTAGGAATATAATAGGACCCTAATATAACCCTTATTATCCCTTATAGTCACTATTACAGGGCGGGGGGTCCTCCTAATAATCTATACTGTACTTAGTTTCTCAAGCAGGGGATGCCTTTGGGACCCCTTAGCCTCAATTCTGATCTGGACCAGCTGGAAGGAGTCCCTCCAACCCCTAGTCCCCCTGACACGGGCTGGAACGCACATGCAAAATGCTGAAAATGGCATGATCAATGCAGTTCCATGTTCATGTGGGGGAGAGCACTCTGATAAGGGTTTCCAAAATGAAGCCTTCGAATCATGGACATGGGGCTCTGTTACAGTCGCATGCTGTGACACTACAAAAGTAGGAGCTTTGTCTGACAACATCGAAACTCAGCCACTGCTGCAGTCCACGTTTCAGCGCTCAATCTGCCATGGAAGTCGTAGTTTAAACTCCTACTAGTGGTATCCCCCCTCATAATGCCTATAGTAGTCCCCTAAATATCTCTTATATAACCCCCTTTAAGGCATTTAGATTATGGCTCGTGCAAACAAGTCACAGCTTGGTAGAGCTTCATCTGCCTCAGCTTTTGATGCAATGTTGTAGCACAAGAGCTTCGAATCTGAACGGTGGCCTTCAATCTTGCCCACCGGCTTTTTTGGGTCCCCTGAAACAACAGGCCGAAACCGGCATGACACCTAAGGATCCTGTTTTCACAGCATTCTGTTTGAGCAGTGGGATCATTGGGCACGTGAAAACATGCTGGCACCGGGTTGTCTCACGGATCTCTGAGTGCCACACTCCTTCGTCAGCACGACGTTCTCCGGCACATCGATCTTGCCCGGCAAATCTGGCAGGATGTTGGGGTCAGTCTTGAGACCTTGGGCCGATAGATGTGTCAACATCGCAGCACAACAGTTCTCACCAATTGCGAACATGTTCTTTCTGGCTGTGCCTGGAGTTTCCTGCACGTTGGTCTGCGGAAGTTGGAAGTCGGAGGCCCTGAAGAATAGCCGCTTGGGGCGTGTGAGCATGATGCAGCCAAGCATCGGCGAATCTGGAAGGGCCGGGTAAGCCGATGCAGCAACTCCAGGCTTTGCTCCCGCTTCTCTGGGTCGCGGCCTCTTTGCTGACACAATAGTTTCCCGACATTGGGGGTAGCTTTTTGGGGGTCCCCACAACAGTAAGCTTTGTGGTGTGGGGGGGTTTCCCAAAACTAGGGGTACCTTCCGGGGGTACCCTAATAAGGATTGTAGCATTTTGGGTCTAAAGTGGGGTTATTTAGATCTGAAGTCAAGCGTAAAGGACCGCAGCTGCAGTCATCGTCCTTGCACGCTCTAGGACATTGCTGGACAAACAAAAACTTCATTCTCCATAATTGGGTAGCTAAACCATGAACTGGAATTTGACTTCTGCCATGTGTCATACTAGGAGCTGAGACACTCCGTGCCTTTCTCAATGACCGAGGAGAAGGTTCGTTTGAAGGTGTCCTGGCTTGCGCTGCTACTCCACACCAGACATCCAAAAAAACAAGCAATGCGGGTGCAACAAACCTATGATACTGTATCCGCTGAACTAATGTGTTCATGTCGCCCCGCAAGCATTCCGCAGAGCAGGAGCAGCAGCAGAAGATGCCAGGTTGTGGCCGCGCCGCGGGTGGCAGCAGCATCAGCACGGAGATTCTGACATGGGCGTCAAATATGTGAAATGCTATGGCGCTGTCATGCATGTTGCCGGGCATTTTGCTCGTCATTGCAGCAATGCTCCGAAGCGAGACTACAAGACTATAGTCGCTCAGATTGCTCTTTGAAGCCAAGCAACATGGGTTCCCAAGTACCCATAGTTGACAAAGTCGAAGATTGAGTGGAGCTCGTCAACTTTGTTCTCTATCGGCGTTCCTGCGTCGGATTTACGCTCGCCATGGCACTTCTTTTCAGATTTGAGTACCGCCTCATCGGTGAGGCGAGCCGGTCAGGGAAGGCGCAAATCTACATGGCCACCTTTTAACGACTGCTCTATCGACGGTTACTGTTTCGTACAATCTTCCAACATCCTGTGGGGTCCTTCACTGACAATCGCATGCGCATGGTCTCCCAAAGCACGGAGCAGTCAGAGAAATCATAAAACCAGGGACGCGTATTGAACACATTTATTGAAGAGATCTCGGTACTTGAGGGGTTTGCTTTTGGCTCCGAGCAGCACACTTCGAGCTTCCAAATCGGAAAGTGCGCCTGAGAGCGCAATGCGCGTATGGCCGATGACGTTGCCGACCTTTTTAACCTCAAGCGAGTGGCCCTAGCAGCGTATAGAAACTACAGATCTGATCACATGCTGGTAACTACCGTTGGAGTATCATCTACGGTTCATCTCGCAAGCCTTCAGATTCAGATCTCGCAACAACATCAAGTGGCTGGAGCTTGGGATCTCTCAGCATGCTTGTTTCCAAGTGCAGCCAAGATCACAGCCTTCGACACGAGCCTGCAGCTTTGAGCTCATGATGTGACTTTGCGACGCGCTACCTGCTCAGAGCCTCTGCAGTGGGAACCTGAGTGGCCGGCACCCCGTGATTCTTGATCTTCTGTGCCTCGTCAATGACCTGACATGCATGCTGGACGAAGGGGTTGGGACTCCATGTTGGCAACGCATTGTTTATAGGGCACCTCCGCAGTAGCCCCTCTACGCGAGCACCCTCAAGGTATGGAGCAGTCTAAAGCGCTGAACCTTGCATTTCGGGCCCAGCTACCATGGCTGAGAAGGAAATTTCAAAGGCGTTCGCAAACTTGTTCTGGTCATTGCGAACCATCTCGTAGGTTGTCAGAACAACCTTCGCTGCATGTTGCCTGGTTGATGTCATGTGAGCTACAGCCAATATTTCTTACCCAATTTAATGGACATGGGTTCCTGAATAGGGACTATATTAGGGACTATACTAAACTACAAGAGGGACCCCTATGTCCACTGTTAAGGGCCCCTTAATAAGGCTAATATTGACCGTAGCTCATGTAGTGGCCCTGCGTTTAATGCCATTGGGCCATGCTTGTGCACATAACGAGAAGCTGAAAGCGTGAGGAGCATGCTGGTTCACAGGTGCAAGGCCAGTCTGAGCTAAGCTGCATCATAGCCAGCTCCTGGCAGATGTATGCAGCTGCAGCACTCCATAAAAATATCATCAAAATCCTGTCCATTCACAACTAAACCCACATTTCTGCAGGCTCCCACCTTGGTGTGGGGGAAGCTGGCGGCCAAGCCCATGGTAAACGAAGAAAGTCAAGTCTGGCGCCCACTTGCGGAACTCATCTCAGCAATGGATTAGTTACAGTGCGGGTTTAGACACGTGCCAGTGTGGGTTTAGGGTTTAGGGTTTGCGGTGGGATCGTTGCTAGTACAGTTCTGAAATTGCAAAGGCTTCTGTACCCGGCACCTTCCATTAAGCCGCAATGTTTAATGTGACAGGTCAAGAACAACACTGAAAGAAACGTCTTCTGCTGTTACCGAAGGCTGTGTTGCTTTGACTTCAGGATCACCTACAATGTGGTGAGCCCTGAAACCAGTGATTAATATCGCAAATGCGGTAGTCTAGAATCGCTACTCTTCGCAAACGGCATGCTCATCAAGCGCAAAAAACTTGACAAGAAAGGCATCAGCCATATAGCGGCTCGTCAACCGTTGGCTGGGTACAAGTGGTGATGTTGCGATAAATCATGTAGCACCAAACCCATTTCTGCAGAAGGTGAAACGAAAGCGCTCCCCAGCGTGGGCTCCCTGCTAGCTGCTAGTCTTGCTGGTCGTAGGGAATTGGGGAGGGGATCCCAATCCCAAGGGTAGATTTTCATTTCCTTACCCAGTGTTGGGGTTCTTTGTGTCTTTTAGGATGGCTGCTATCAGCAGCATGTTCTTGCATAGGCCGGCGCTGGTGGTGGTGCCACCTGGACTTCTGAGGAACTGGCAGAGCCGCCTGGGCAAACTCTGTGATAACCTGTAGACCTCAGGACTTCCATGTTTTGCATGATGCAAGTCTTCATCGTTTGGGGAGGATTCCCCCATTAAAACATGCGGGCTGACGCACGAACCCTGCAGGCGCTCCCAAGCGGATAAACGATTTTCGTCGGAGCCAAAAAATCAGAGCCCAGGACCCATAACATTTTGAACCCTCATTGTCGGAGTCTCTGAGAACGGAGGCCTCCAAACAGAAAAGGGGCGGCTCGTTACGAAAAGGACAAAGAGAAAGACAAGTACAACAGAGAACGGACATCTGAAAATTCCTCTGAGCGCGGCAGAAGTGCCCTTTGTTTTCGCCACACCCTCTGCACCACACTGCATAAAGCACGGAGCTCCAACTTGTGCCATCTTACGCGCATGCCTTAGAGACTTGATTAGGGACAAGAATGAAACAATAGGAATTTGAAACTTCCCAGCTTGGTGCGAGCCTCCGGCTTCCACGCTCATCGAGGAGTAGGTCTTCTTCCTCTGGGGTGGAGGATGCGTCTACACTCAGGGCAGGGTGCTTTTTGCGAGTGAGATCTACTTATGATGATAGAGCTGACAGGGACTATCATGACAGAAATTCAGCCTAGGTCCCTTACCATCAATCTAGGTTGTCGGCATCCTTGCCGCGGAGCTCCTACTGTAGAAGCTGATCCAACGTCATGTCTCAATCAACTGGATCATAGAACTTGAGTGATGCGGTCGGGCCTTGAGGTAGGCCAACATAGCGATGCACTGCAGGGTTTTCCCCAGTCCTGTTCTGATGCGATTTCACAGCACATGTTACCCTCTTCGTTGAAGATGCTTAGACAAGGCACAGAGAACACTTGAAACTGCACGTTCCTCACCTAAATCCAGAAAACCTTACCTTGCTGTTGCGCAGGCGTTATCAGTCTCAACTGCCACTCAGAAAAATTTGGAAGATGACTCCTGGCGGGTGCCCTATGACTACAGGAGGAACTACGCTCAAATTAGTAGCAGTTTCGTAGCTGGGTCTTTTCTGAGCGCCATATCAGGCTTATGCAAGGTCTCCGCTTTGGTAGTTGGCTGCCCCGCCCCTACCAAACAAAACAGTTCCCAGAGGCACACACTGTGTAAATCCCTTAGGCGACCTTAAGCCACTGGCTTCGGTTTCTACGCCACTCAGGATTCTTCACGGTCCCATGTCATCCGCCAACACCGCTCCGAGACCGCTTCGTGCCAGTGTTGCCAACCAGCGAAATCCGATGAGCTGGTACCTCGGTGACTGAAAAAGGAGCCAACGTGACCAAAGCACCTTGTGTGAAGGTGTTCACATAGAGACAAAGAGGTGTAGAGCGTTTACATGGGACTTTATTCAGAGCAAGCTGCATATGTTTGCTTCTCCTTGCCAGGCCTTTTGTCGAAGGCT
>CAJNIZ010043749.1:75901-130901 GCA_905231905.1 Symbiodinium pilosum
AAGTTGCTGACGCAGTGGATGCTTGTGCCGGAGGAGTCTTGTCCTGGTGGAGTCAGCATGTCACACAAGTCCACTGCTAAGCGTGCTGTGCATCCCTTAGTGTCCCTTCGAGGCTCCTCCTCCGCGGTCTGTGCCGGTGCAACAGCTCCAATGACTGGCACAGCGTAGACAAAGAATGAGATCAGGGCCCACACAAACTGTCTGTGCTTCGTGCCTGCTGCTTTTGGCAAAGCCTGAACCGCATCATTCCAGACAGCCATTGACACTCTCACTGACATGCTGGGAGACAGCAAACCTCAAGGGTGCAAGACGGAAGCGCGAACACCGTAACAACTGTTTAGTTTGCCAGGAAGTTACCGAGCACACCAAGACTTGTGGAGGGGCGTAAAGCTTTAGCTCCAGCATGTGCCTTCGGTGAACAGCTCTGCGCAAGTGTGGGACGCCTAGGCTTGGCAAAGGGAGGATCACCTAAAGCTTTGAAGCTTGCTTTAATCCTTGCCCCGGCAATCTTGACTGGTCCTACAGGAGATGATCGCCAAAACAAGGTCCTGGCAATGCACATGGCTTCGGGGTCGCCTGGCTGGGACACACACACACACACACATGCTGATCTTGCTGGTTGCCTGTGCTTCGCCTGCTGTCGCACTTGTGATAGGCATTGCAGGCCTTTCAGGGCACTATGAGCAGTAGTTCTACTAAAGGCAGCTCTGCTCCGATCTTACCTGCCCTCCTTGCAATCTTCAATCCACATGAAACCGCGTAGAAATCAACAATGATATCCGTGCAATTGCCAGATCTGCTATGCACCCCTCTTCATGACACTCACTTTTTACGGCCTTGCCAATGACCGCATTTGCGTCTTGCTGCCATCCTTGCAAGATCTACTGAGGCAGCTGAAGTTATTCAAGTGGTCTGCGCCTCCTCTGAGGCCCCAAGGACCGCTGCTCGGCCTGGAGGGCATGATGGGTGCACCGCAAAGGATGGCAAAGGTCACTGTTTAGGTGCCCTGCCGGCAACTTGCAACAGCTCCAGGTCCTGATGTAGGACATCACTTTTCCCTGATTTCGGGCGAAACCAAGACGGGAAGAAGGGCTCTCCGTCGAGTAAGGGCGAGGAGTCGGCGTCCTGTCGTGCTGGACAAGGCAACAAGTGAGATTTCCAGCATCGAATAGCTCCTCTCGCCAGTGCTCGAGACTGCTGGCCCTGCTGGCCTCAGGCCGCAATGTTTTTGTTCTGCTTTTTGATCGCCAGCTCTTGAAGGATGCCCAGACCGTGACAGGAAGGACACCACCTCAGCTGAAAAGTCCCAATGACGCAGCTTGTCGCGTGGCTTCTGTGCAAGCAGGCAACCGGCGACCGCAGTCTGGGATCTGCAGTCCGCCAAGGAGTGTCTTCAGCCACTGCACTTTGGGAAGGAGACCTTCAAACATACAAAAGGGCACAAAAACTGAACACGGTGAACGCTTATGCTAAGCAATCTGCGCTACTCCACCAGGATGACCTGTGCACGCCATTTGCCACGACTTGCTTCAAAACAATCGCGCAAAAAAGACGTTCCGTAGTTTGCTGTATTTTGCTGGGCTGCATGCCAGACAGCGGCTGGAGAGGGTCCTGACAGGTGTGCTCGGGGACACCTTTGAAAAGCATCTGAGTCGAACGAGACAAGTACGTCAGCAAAGTTCACCGTCAGTAGAGACACAGTTCTGAAACCTCTTTCCATTGCAAGTAATGTCTGTCAACGCCTACCGATTCGGGCCCACTTGACTGGCCTCAGCCTTGAACGAGAATGGATGTGCTCTCTACCTAGGCCTGCTTGGAGCTGTTATGGTTGCAGTCTGCTGCAGAGCTGGGCTGAATGCTTCAATTTCTGAAGCATGCGGCTGCATGTATGGTAGTACAATCCACATGCGAGGTGTTGCTCATTTATCATGCGCTTGGCAGGGCTGTGGTCTTCCCAATGCATGCCCTTTTGTTGCTTGAAGGTCCCGGGTGTGAAGCTGAGGCACTCTTTCTGTGACTCCTCCTTTAGGAGAACTGGGGATCGGGCTTGGTTTGCAACTTCGAGTCGACAAAAGAGATATCTGCTCCAACAGCTCCGATCCTCCAGGAAGACCTCCGAGTCATCTTCAGACCTGATGTTTCCGCTTGCTCAAGTTGAAACGGACAAAACAATTGACATCCTTCCGAGGCTGTTGCCAAGGAACGTCCAGCCTTCGCCGCGACCTCCCAGCATAGCAAAGCACGTTCTCCAAGTTATGTACTTGCGGGAGCACCTATGTCGCTGCTCAAAGGCACTGATCTCCCGCTCAAGCTGCAGCGTTCTCTCCTCCAATGCCCGGCTTCTTCTTGCCTGCGCGTGGGCATTGCGCCCACAGCTCAAGCGACATGTTTCCCAGGAGTGCACCAACAGATGCTGGTGTCCAATTAAAGTATATCTGTATATCTGGTCCCCTTCTTGGACGAGACTGCCTGTTCCCTTGAAATCTTATACCGCTGCAGAAAAGTCTTGCACATGAGCTGATGGGGTTGAAGTTGCTTTCTTTCTTTGCAGGCCTTCCCCACTTCCACATCTTCGAAACCTGAAAAGATCCTGAGGCTGCAGGATGCTGCGAGTCAAGAGCACATGAAAACACATCTCCGGAGGCCAGGCTCTTGCTCCAGGCTCTGGAGGGCGCTTACCCACCTCGGCCCGTCTCGGCCCGTCTTCAACCCGAGCTCTGGGCGAATCAACTTCAACGCCTGGGCTCGGCACGCTTTCTGTGGCGCAGCCCTTTGCTCGGCCACCTTCCATCTCTGCCACGTGTCAACACCCCCTGCTTGGGTGCGAAACGCACTACTCAACGGATCCTGGAGCTGCTGCCGCAACTTCTCGCTCTCGGAAGCCTCGAGTCCAAGCGGCCTATGCCTGACACTTCGCAAACCAAATAAGCTCGCGCCTCTGTGGACAGCCTCGAGCGTGCTTCCTGCAGCTGCCGTACCAGCGAAGATGGGGCACCCTCAGCTGCAACCAGCTTTTCCTGAGCGTTGCGCAGCGTGTCATCCAAAAAATTGACTTTTGCACCCAGCCTCCAGCTTCTCCTTAGCGGATTGGACAATCAGTTAGGAACACGCAGTACTCAATTGGAACGTTCGAGGCTGGCTCCACCTCTGCGCTGAGACGGGATCTGTCCTTCCTCAGTTCGTGTGATGGCTTTCGCAGATCTCGTTTGACTTCAGGTTCTTTGTGCGGCACATGCTTTATGCTTCTCATGCTGCGCTCAGAAGCACCGAACTGAGACCAGAGCTGGAGCTGGCCCACTTCTGCTTCGGCATTCGTGTGTGCCTGCCAATTACTCTGGGCCACGACCAGCTCTTTCTTAGGAGGTTCTTGCAGCTGTCCTGCACTTCATTGTTGAACTTGTGTTGCAGAGCCTGGGACGCCAGGATAGGACATAATTTGGGAGCTGGTCAGAACTGGCACAAGCCGAGTTGAACACCATCTTCTCTGCTCTAAGAGATTCGAGCTCTTGCTGGAAGGCCACGACCTTCAGGAGGAGTTGGATTCTTTGGGAGCTTGTCTGATGTGATTACAGCTGGGGCCTGTTGCCCAGCAACCTTGAGCAGCTGGATCTGCTCTCGAGCATCTTCAAGCTCCTAGCTTCATCAGAAGGAACATGACTTCAACCATGCATCCCAGAGGTGGTTGTTCTTTAAAGGCAGACATGACCGATACAGGAGCTAAGGTTCTCGCCCGAGCTTTCGCAGAGAGACACTCTTCCGCAGCCCTTGCATCCTTTCTGGCCTGGAGCAAGTTTTCTAGACAACGTCTTCCTCGAATACCAGAAGTATGAACACCAGGCGGGTCCCCTTATTGGGGAACAGAACATGATATGAACGGGGATGATCCGTGGGTATCCGCGGTGGTGACCCTGTGGCTGTTCTTTCTGGCCTGGTTGGCGCTTCTTTCAGCCTCTGTGGTTTCGGCGACTAGCCTGTCCTCAGCTTGTGAAGCAGCGGTCTTACAGAGCAGACGTGGCTCGCGCGCACCTTCAAGGCTTCTTGGTGTTCTCGAGCACCTGCCATCTGGATCCTCTCCCTGCACAGGACAAAAGCCGGGTGAGAATGGAGAAAGTCCATCCTCTCCCTTCTCTACGCCTTTCGAGGCTAAGCTGCAGCTGGCGCAACTCTTCGCGTTCGGCCGCAACACCCTCCAGTGACTTGCAGGTCGCATAAGGTCGCCCAAATCCTAAAAACTACTTCTAAAAGCCTCCCTTCGCGAGCTGGCATGCGCTGGCTCCAATCTGAGGCCTGCACCGCCTGAGCAGCCATCTTGGCCGCTTGGCTGGCCTGTTTTGAATTTCAGTCCATTCTTGAAGTTTGCATTCCACGATAAGTCATTTTTCCGACTGTTGTTACCACTACTATGATTCTCCTGTCGCTGTTGCGACAACTACTCCTTATCACCCCAACCCACACCATCACCCCCACCACCATTGCTACCACGACCACCAACGCTGCCTCCATCACAATGATGATGTATGCTGCTGCTTCTAGCATCTTTAAAACCTCATTGGCAACTTTCGGCCTACAGTGCTGCTGCCTTTGAGCCTGCTGTTGCTGAAATGGCTGGATACAGACTACTCGGCTTGCAATCTTCGCCTCCTCTGCACGTCGGGCCAGCTCGGCCACGGATGCAGAATTTCTTTCCTGGCTGCAGAAGCCAAGCCTTCCCTGAAACAAGAACCTAAGAATCAAGAAGACATGCCCTTTCTCTCGCACATGCTTTGGGAATCATGTGCCGCACAACCTTATGCCAAACATGCAAGAACACATCTCCTCCTAGGCATGAGAACTATGAAGCAGCAATGCAGGCAGCTGAGTGACGTCCCTTGTTTTGCGACATCTACCCTATTCCACACGTTGGTGTATCTCACGCTTTTGTTTGGAGTTGGTTGGCATGTTGCGTATGATGACAAAAGCGATGCTCCACTGATTGGCCTCGGCAAGTCTCACTTCTTGCTCTCGGCGATCCAGCCCTTCCTTGAGCATTTGAAGACCTGGGATGCGTGAATGGCCAGGAATTGACTTCCGCAGTCAGCAGATCCTGTTCCTAAAAGTATATAGTGTGTCAGTGCAGGGCACAAGACCAGCGGCTTGCGGAGTCAGGCGCTACGACTACCAGCGCTGAGATCTAGTAGGAACCGCCCAACGACAGGTGCCGCAAAATTACTTTCACCATCCAGTAAAGGATCCTACACATCGAAGTCATGTTGCGTGCAAAGTAAACCACGATTTGACACTTGGCTGAGAGAAGTTGGTTAAGTGCCAGACGTTTATCTTCAACATCCAGGTGCTTCGACCTGGTGGACTGTCGCCTCAGCCAGCTTGGCACACATTCGTTGAATGACTCACGGACTCTCCTCAACATTCTGCAGAAACTGCAGGTGCACATCGCTACCAAAATTCAGGCTTAGCTGGCCACATCTGCTCCTCGTCGATGACTTGCTGGGCTGTTGCCCTCCACTCTACCTGAGGATTCTTAAAATGATGACAGTGTTTCCTGGCCTGGCAGTCGGAACTAGCCAATAATATCGAGATGAGAAGACTTGCAAAAGAACTATGCGGCTGCTTGGCACTAAGTCAGGCGCGGCCTTCTTCTCAAGATCTAACTCCTGATGGCATTGGAATGACATGAAAACAACTATTTGCAGGGTCCCCCGGCCTTGGCACGAGTCCGTTCGTTCGCCAAGCGCTCGCCTTGTGCTTGCGGTGTCATCTTGCAATGTCTGAGAACGCGAGCATTTCCCACATGTGTCACGTGTGCCGCAAACTTCTTTTGCGGTGCAGCAAGCTTGTCACGCATGCGCATGTCCTTTGAACCGGCTGCCATTTTGGGTGCAGTCAGTTTAGGCCCAGGCGCTGGCGCAGGCGTTCCTCCTTGTCGGACAGCTCACGCTTTGCCTTAGCAACTGCCTGGCAGATTCAGCTCGTCAGACGCACGACAACTATCAATAACATCTGGTGAACGTATCAGTGCAGCTGCTCCTAAAATATACTCACTCCGATCGTATGCCCAGAATTCCTATCTTCTTGGTTGGCGGGGGAGTCCCCGCAAAGGCCTCCTGCACCTCGGCTCGACTCTTGGCCGCTTCCTCAAGCGCCTCAGCTCTCTTTCGTTTGAAAGGGCTCTGCACCATCCTCGCTACATGCTCGCAAGCAAACTTTGGAACTCTCCTCTTCTACCTGTGCGTCAGCCTCGGACGATCTGCTCTCTTTCCAACATGCGGACCCGCGCAAGTTCTGCCTGTACGGAGGGCAGCGCTAGCTACCGGTGGCTTTAGCAAGATGGTCTGCTCTGATGTCAGTAGAGCCTCGGCTTCTTTGCGCACCATGGCTTCACAGCGGGCACGGAACCTCTGGGAGGGCCAGGCACCGGACTTGTTCTGTGTGCAGCTGACCAGGTTGCGGCTGGAGCATTCGCTCTTCAATGGTTCGCCTATCTTTCTGCTCATCCGGCCTGCTGCATTCTGCAAGTGTGCCTGGTGTTCTATCCATCAGAGGGAATCTGTGCTGCTGGCACTGCGCATGCCCTGAGCTTCTCGTCTATGCTCTCGCCTATTCCTTCAGCCAGGCAGCAACAACAGGACAGAGCCCTGAAACGTGACCTCTTCCAACGCGCCTTGGGGATCAGTCTGGACAGCGGTCGAACTGCACATAGGCCTCCAGATGCTGCAAATGTCAAAGGCTGGCAGCTAGCCTGAGCAAAAGCTGCTGGGGCTAAGCCAGCTACTCTTGTGAGGCAGCAACAACTCTGAGCAACCGTGCCTGAGCTGTTTTGTATCTTGCCCCAGGTCTGTACGGCCCACACACTCAAAGCACCACTCTGGTTTGTTGCAGGTCCTCCCGCGACCTTGTTCTACGACCCTTGTGTTGCATCCGAAGCAAACACTCGGGCAGAGGCCAGGAGCGGCTCATCAGTGCGCAACTTGGCAGCCAGGCGGTAGGCCTTGGCAAATGGCAGTCAGCCTGCGGAGTGGATGCAACTGTGACGCAGAGTTGCAAGCCGTTACGTTCTGCAGTGACAAGGCTTGCGCAATCTGCGAGTCAGGCAAAGCTCAGCAAATCTCAGCAACAAGGATGTATGATAATTGCTAGACAAGAATTGGGCCTCCTCGGCTGTCAGGACATCGGCTGAGGTCATGCCACATCTCAGTAATCATTCGAGCTTGTCTCAACATCATGGGTACCTTTTGAATGCAGGTACATACTTGTTTTTCTCTGACACCAAGCGTGGGTACGACCACGTGGCTTTGCTTTGGGAATTACATGAAATTATGTATGCATTCGGATCGCTTCATCATCCTAGGCCCTAGGCATCGCTTGAATTTCAAAGGTGTTCACCGGGGGCGGGTCTCTGGCAACAGGACTGACAAGCTGTAGTCCTTCTGGCGATGCCGCAGAAACCTGGCGGTCTGGCTGCGGTGCTGTGAAGAAAGTCATGATGACAGGCCGGCGCGGCTCCAAAACCAAACCTGAGCAGCCGCTCGCCCATGCCAGATTTCAGCACTGAGCCAAAAAGTGCTAAGGGTCCAGCTGTACAGTGCCCTGTCCATCAACGGTACGCGTTCATCTGGCTCAAAGGCCTCAACAGCCCGAGATTTCTTGCCGGAAAGAAACACTTGGCATTCCCGAGCCTGCAAGTGAGCTGCTTTGTGGAGAGACCTGGGCTCTTTAGGAATTACGCGCGGATCTTCATTTTTAGCCTTTAGACCTCAATCTGCACAAATAGGTGGCATTTTTGGATGAGAACGGCTTGATTCAGACTGGGCGTCTGGCTGAATCAAACGAAATCGCATCTCAGACTTGAGGGTTTTTGCGATGCCTGGAAAACAGCAAAGGATGCGCTTTCATAGTTGATAGTTGTGCGTTGGCAGCCTAGACCGCAGACAGATGGTTCCCTCTCCAATGCAAATGAATTCCCGGTCTGGCTCTCTTTGCTTCAGTCTTGCATTCGTAGGGCCTGAAAAGATCGCTCTGAGAGCCCAATACGTCAAGGTAAATGACCAGCTTTGGGTGAGTCTGCCCTTTTTGTTCTTCTTCCATTCATTTTGGCTCCTGGTGTCCCTGGCCAAGTCCTTGCTTTGTTCTCCTTCCTTCAGGGACCAAAGCTGAGAGTCTCACTCGTGTCTGTTTGGTCAGTCATTCCCTGTGCACGACCGTTGTTTGGAGACTGTCTCTAGACTTGCGTGGCATAACATAAGAGTTGACTGAGTCTAGTGACATGGACTGACGGCACTTGCTGTGCAGGGCGTGCCGGTCTTCTCAGCAGCAGCCGCCACTTCAGCATGCAAGCTTGCCTGCAACAGGAAAGATGGTAGGGCGGTGTGCGACCATCAACTCCTTCAAGCTGTGTGCACCTGCATGCTTGCATGCATCTGTAAAGTCACGGCATAGGACAGAACTCTGAGTTCATGCTTGGCTTTCGGGAAGCCCCTGCGAAAGCAGAGATGCAGCTCTGCGGAAGCAACATCACGTTGGAATGGGTTGGTTGAATGGGAGATTTCTCAACTAAGCCTGCAGATCTGATCATATCTGATCACGTGCTGGTGGCGTCGTGTCCTAATTCTGGTTCAGGTCTGGCTTGTCTTGAGAATGTACGTACAACTTCCAGCAGTATGCGCGCACATGCGTCATCTTGCTGTCCGTGGGAACAAGCTCAAGCTTCAGCAGAAATGGACGCCCCTTGTGCTTTTTCTGCAGGCATGGTCTTCCAGTACACCGCAGTATGATCAACCACAAGAATCATAATAGACCAAATCACTACCACTGTTAAGCCACAAGCACTGCGGAAAACCGAAAGCCACGAGTCATTATCAACGAATTGCCTTTTGCAATCCGTTCAAATTCGAGGAGCTGCAAGCAATCACATGCAAAGTGGTCATAAGCAGTTTGGAAAGCAGACAGTGTGAAAGTAAATGAAAGTAAGTTGTAGGTCCTCGTATCTGCTAAGTGCCCTACAGCTCCTATTGTAATGTGTTACAGCCTTAGCTTTGAGAAGCTCCTATGAGCAGGATTATGGGTTCACGATACACACTGCCCATACCACTCTGCATTTCTGGCTTCTGAGAAACATTGGAGTCCCCAGCGCTGCCTTTGGCAGCACTTGCGGTCACTAGCAGATGTCAATTTGTCATTTGATCCACGTCGGGGCCTTCAAGCCTAGACTTCTTTGAGTATGGGGAGTCTGCATACAGCTGCAACTGTGCTGTCCGACTCTTTGACTGCCCCCGCGCTCTATGCAAAAGCGTGATCCACTCACACCCTGACATCCAAACAAATGTCAAAGGAACATTACAAGAATCCAGAAAACTGCGCAGGCAGCCACATGGCCTTCAGCTCTGTTCAATAGCCTCCTCCACAAGTGTGACTTGCAAGCTGCGGAGATCAGAGTGAATCATTGTGCATGCATGGGTAGCTCCTGCACACGCCTGACGAAAAGCTCAATGACAGTCTCGCCTGCAAGGGAAGCAAACTAGATATAGAAGCACTCACAAACTAGTTTCGGCTATAACCTCCTGCCTTGTGCGAAGACCCATCCCAGAACGAAGGCCAATGTAAGGGCACAAATGTAAACACCTGCAGGCAAAGCCCGTTGAGATCAGCAGGCAGAACCGTCTTGATTCAAGGGTGCTGCAGGCACCAACGCTGCGGGCGCTCTCCCGACCTGCAGTCATGTTGCAGACCAACTCTCCGTACGGCTCAAGACCCCACAGCTGCTGGCTCTTGATCTTTGCACAGGGGCTATGCAGGGGGAAAGCTGGGCTCTTCATGAGCTTGCTCTTGGCTTGCTCTTGCAGATCTGGCCTACACGCCGGAGTGCTCGCTTCATCTCAGCCTCAGAAGCGAGGTAGGGTGAAGCTTGACCGCAAAGGGTCTGGATGTCTCTGGATATGTCTGGATGCTGCCTGAGACTTTGATGCTTGGAGAACTTCCGGTGAATCCTGCGCAAATCTCTCGGCTCAAAGAGTGCGAATAAGCGAGTAGGAACATGAAGGGAAGCCCACCCATCCTGTGCAACCTGTTCACCGGGAGTCCCTGGTTCCTGGAGGCTGGCAGGCAAGGATTTCCAGAAGGGCATGGTTTGAGGCTGTGGTTGATAGCTACTCAGGCCAGGGCTGGTGACATGACCTCTCCTGCAAGATTCAGCTTCGGACAATTCAGAACTGACGACAACCTGGAGGCCACTCCTTCGTCATGAGCTGCAGGATCCGGCGAGTCGTGCCCAACCTCCTCGTGCCCAGAACATTCTCCAGCTTTTTCAAAATGACTCAAAGAAAACAAGAATCCTCCTCCTCTTCCTTCAGGGTGGATCCTTGAAACCTGCCAAGGAGCAGTCATGACTGGTTCCCAGTGACAGATACGAGGATTGGATTTCATTGGAGGGCCTGCAGATGTACTCTGCCAGCTCTCGTTTGATCCTCTTGAAGGACTCTTTACCTTGGAGGCCACTTCGATGGCATTGGTCAAATCAAGCAACCCGAGTGGATCCCAGCTGGCCAGG
Source organism: Symbiodinium pilosum (assembly GCA_905231905.1). Taxonomy (NCBI): domain Eukaryota; class Dinophyceae; order Suessiales; family Symbiodiniaceae; genus Symbiodinium; species Symbiodinium pilosum. The sequence goes on from CAJNIZ010043749.1 coordinate 86,442, forward strand.
GCAACCAAGGTGTACTGCATGACGCTTAGAACCTGGCTCGCGTGGAAGGCAAACCAGCTATACCCAGCTTAGGCACAGAAACAACCAGCACAGGAAGACGATGCAAAGTCCATTCTTGACCCCTAGGCCGGGGAAGTACGTGTGCTGCAGCCTCACGCAACATGGGCTCACGAAGTGCTCGCGAGAACTTGACGAAAAGATCCTGCAGCCCCGCACACGGTGGCATCTGAGCGCAGTGCAATGTCCAAAGCCAAACCTGACTTGGACCAACACGTCTTGGCACTTCGCTTTAGAACTTGGAGGTGTGGTGCCATAGAGAGACACCTTCATATGGCCTGGCTCAACATTGTACACACTGAGCTATGCACCCGTATGGTCAGGAATGGGACATCGATCAGAAAGATCGATGCAATGGCAGACCTGATCATGCTGAGCCACGTCTACGTTGGGCAGAAAAAGCTTGGGATCCTGGGCTCACACCGCTTCCGAGCGATGATAACGTTTTGTCGCTGAATGAGATTTATGATGGCCTGGCAAGAGCAAACTGCAACCAGATCCCAAGCATAGAATTCCTGAGAGGCTAGACTGTGTAAAGAGCAAGAGCTGAAGCCTGACCTGTTGCTGTTTCGCACCAGTAATAAGAAAGCAGTTGGACTTTCTTATTGCAAGTACGTCCAGCATTGTGACTACATGCTGGCGGCGAACGGAGCCCCCCCAGATCTTGTGCCTGCAATCGCCGCCTTCGCGCCCTGCTGCGAAGCTACTGGTGTAAAGAATTGCCAGCTTTTCCTGTGTGCAAATGGCCTCTCATTTCTTTCCAGCCAAGCTCGCTCCCGCCCAGATCCTGGACTAAGTGCAAAGGCCTCAGAGTCCTACTGCGGTGAAGCAAGAACCGCGCCGTGAGCCGTATTTCTTCGAGTCATAATCCCGGAGCCCGAAGTTTGCCTGCAAGGAGGATTTGCTTTTAATGCTGTTGGAAGGGTGCGTTTCTGTTGTGTCCGGCCTTTCACTGAAGGCGTCAGCCGAAGCAGCGAATCCGCGGATGTCCGATGCGAAAGTGACAGCCTTGCAGGATGCAGCCAGTGCTCAGGACCCGAGAGCCACAAACAACACCTGCGCAGGTCTTGGAATACCCCAGGACTCTCCTTGCCGCTCCTGTTTGCATGGCATTCAAAGTCACATCTGTGGCCACAAGACTAACAAAACAGCCAACCTCTACGCGCCGTGAGGGTGGCAAGGAGGATGAGGCAGCTGATAAGCCTGATGCCTGCAGATGTGAAGCTCCAACCAAAAAGGGTTCTGAATAAAGCAAAATAAACAATTTCTATCCGTTGCGTTGCTAATCCTGCCTGCAGCTGAGACCTCAAATGCAGCACTTTTCCGCTCACGGTACAGCCAGCCTGCGATCTATGCGGAACTGGGCTTCTGACAGTGGAGCCTGGGGCTGAATGCCGTACCTAGAGATCGTCAGTTGGTTTGGTGAATCAAGTGAATGTGCGAGTCCTGTCTGGGCAAAGCAGCCTGTGAGGCACCGAGGTTATCGTCTGCGAATTCATATCGCTCCTTGCATCGCTCGGACTTCTTGCAATGTGTTCCACACAGCGTGCCTATCTGTGAAGCTTCTGTTCAATGGAAAGCTTGCGTCCTGGAGGGTTCCTCATGAGGCTCTGAACATGCCTGAGGCAATGCAACCTCAGGCTCGAGCGCTGCAAAAGGAGCTGTGGCTGCAGCAAGAAGCTCCGATTGCAAACGCTTCTGCTTTCCCACCACACAATCTCTAAGCCCCACGCAGAAGGGACTTCAACCTTGAACTCCACTGCGCAGGCAAGCATCACACTAGCTGTCTAGCTGCAGCATGCAAACCGCTCTGGATATTCCAGCGAATTCCTCAAGGACAGGGCCGGGATCGGCCACTTGTCTGTTATAACCTGCGACTCTGCCAAAGATTTGGAGCCCTACTGCAGTTGCCTCTCCCTGAGTGCCAGGCGCCAGGAAACGCCTGAGCCTCTGCAGCAGAAGTTTTAAGCTGGCAGACATCACCCCAAAGTGGACTTGCCTGCATAACCATTGAGAAAAACAGGAGGAACGGCACAGCCTGAAAAGTTGCGGCTTTGCTGGGTGCGATCATAAGATGAGTACTATGAACTTCAAACAGGGCACGGTCTGGATCAGTACCAGTGACTGCCGGTGTTTGTCCAGCGCATCCTTCCCCACCTAGCATGAGGGCAGTTCTTACGCATCAAGGATCATAGTGGCCAGCCCGAGACATCAGCCCATTCAGCTAGGCGCGCGTAGTAGAACATATCAACCTGCGCGAAGTGCAATGCAGGACTCACAAGAAAACAGGAATACCTGCGGCCAGCTTGAATTTCCCGTGCAGGATAGCCGAGCATTCGGCTTGATCAACCATGTCGATGACCACACGCCACAGCATGTCCTGAGATTGCACTCTCAGCTGTTTCCACTGAAGCCTTCAGATCAAAGCCCACATGGACGCTCGTCCTCAACCGACCTGCTTTCAGTTCTTGCCGTTGTAGTGTATTCCGGTCTCTCTTGATCAAGCTCTTCAATTCCGTCCCGGCAAAGTGCTGGGCATGCTTTTCAAGAATTTTGTCTGCCGCGTGGGGATGTTTGACCCTGCTAGCGCAGCCATGCTTGGACCTTGACATGCTGCCAACATGGATTGCTCACTGGCGAGCTTCGTAGTGCATAATGAGGTCAACTGTGACGCGCTTCGACAGAGAACCAAAGATGGCCTGCAGGGGGCACGGCTACATGCACAGTCAAGCTCAAGCTGCGAGAAGGAAGCTTCTGGTGCCTTGCTGGTCCGAAACATCATCAAGCTGTAGAAGACAGGCGTTATCAGTAGGAGATTCGCAAGCATCGTAGGACCTTGCACGATGGGGGAGCTCATGCTGACATCTTCCTGTTCCATGAAGTCGCACCAAGTTGCTTGGCGCGAAGGCTCAGTGCGGCACTGTACAAATCTTCAAAGTAGGAACTGTCTATACTGAAGTCGCTGCCTTGAAGCCCATCCTGCAAGAGGGAACCACCAAGCTCCGCTTTGCTTTGGGTCTTCAACTCTCTCAGATCTCTCCCAAATCTCCCAAATCTCCCCTGCCTTGGTCGGAGTTGCGCTTGTCAAGCGTGGCATCACGCGGCAAAAAAGCACCACCACCTCCAACAATCTACGTGTTCTTTCAGCTTCCTTTGCCAGGCATGCCGGCCTTGGCCGCGTGCACCCAGCAGTAACAAAACCACCTCGAGGGAATGGCAGGGAACGGGAATGGGGATGGCATCGTTTGAGCACAGAACTTGGGATGCTGACTGAGTTGGAGCCGCACGATGGGCAACTTCGACTCTCCAGAACCAGGCCAAATGGAGAAGCCTGTGCAGCCCCCGCAACTCAGGAATTCCCTGAACACTTTGCGAAAGAATTTCTGGCGATGTGATCTTGGATGTCGGCACGGGCACGTCCACGATCAGGGTGAGGAGGACTGTGGGACCTGAACCCAAAACACGCTGCCCCACCCAGCGAATGCAGCATACTTGATGACGCAACACTCAGCTGCCAGCTCATATACTGCACAAGAAAATAGTCAATGAGGATCACCTGTACCTCAGAGTCTCAAAACACGTATGATTTCCTTCGCTTGACTTCGCAAGCTCGCTGATTGCTTCTGTTGCTTCGTGTAAATGAGAGCCGGACAAGGAAGCATGTCAGACACAAAAGATGTGCCAGTCCTGGCTGCATCTTCCACGACCGCGACTTAGGCCCAGTCCCCATCCATGCTACAAGTCTACCGCTTCCACCGGAAGTTCCAAGATTCTGCTTCACAAGAATCAACTTACTGAAAGTCAGAGGCCTAGGAGATGCCTGCACTCCACAACACCTCATGTGATTCCACCTCAAATGTCTTTTGCCCTTTGATGGTTCTGAACTCAGAAGTCCTGCGATGGTGAGCAGGCTGTGGCACCTCGTGCTGCCCATAGATCTAGCCCGGTAAGAGTGTTTTTCATATTTTTGTCTGATCTTTTTTGTTCTTTGGGCGGTGTGGGTGTTTTTTTTGGGGTGCGTGACGGGAGTTCACTCACTTACCGGCCTGCCTGGGTTGGCTTGGGGGGCCCAACAGCCAAAAACGACCTCACAGCAAAACAGAAAACGGGTTCCAAGACCTGCCCTTTTCAGAATCCACTGGCAGTAAGAAAAGCCGACATAACTTTGATCTGCATCATTATACGTAATAAGATGTTGTAGTCTGTGGGCAGTGTTCGTATCATCTTGCTAACCTGATACAAGCTGAGGCAGTCACCATGCAAATACAGCAGATGCGATATTCGTGATAGCGCCTGCAACGGGGTCACATGAAGCGGCCATACATGCGGGTTGCTGCCAGAGGCAAGTTGCTTCCACCCATGTGAGGCTTTGCTACTTCATTTTGGACATTTGCTTTGCGCACTTGACATAACAGCGACCACGCGCTAACGATATGCCCCACCTGTTCCGCTGACTACAATGGATCGGTAGAGATCATCCTAGAAAGCAGCTGCCTGCTTTGTGGCTGCGATGGAACGGACGCTGCTTCTGCGCGCGCCTTGCAGCAAGGCTTCAAGTGCCAATTCCACTCAGAAAGACTCCGTCAAGGCCCAAGCATGCGCGTAGCAGTGTCTCTCAGCAGCCCTGAGGACAAGCATGAGAAGGAGCCAAAGAACAAACACAAGGCATGAACAGCAGGCCTTTGGTAACATGCTGCTCCCCCTCCCCTGGCTGTAGTGACGTGGCCAACTTATGGCGGCCATCAGCTTAGGATCTCGAGCAAGCAACAGCAGAACGTAGATGCAAAACAATCAGATGGCTTTCAATCGACAAGTTTGAAGGCAAGCTGCAGCGAACACAAGGTCACGTTTTCCTCTACCAGTGCCCTTAACGCTCTTTCAACTCTACACTATACGCGCCTAAAGAATGCAAAGGCTGCAGCTGAAAAGCACACTTTGGCGTTCCTCCACAAATTTCATGAATGACATGCTATGAGGCCGGCAGGGCTGTCCTTGGGCCTGGTTTCAGCCCAAAGCATGTTCACAGCTTCAACATCTTACAATGACGCGAGGCTGCTACTGCTACCGTTTTGCGATTAGTTCTCTCGGGCGAGGCCTTGCCAGAACCCTTTAAGGGTGACACACCAATTACTCTGACCGCAGGAAAAGATGCGACGGATATCGTTGGGTCAAAGCAGCCTCAGATGTCGGAGCTTCAACAATCATTGCAATCTGGAGGTCTGATGTTCTCCGGTCTGGCGAACTCACCACTACGGTAGCTTGGTATGGCAGTTATGGCAGTACATGGTCCTTGCTGCTACTAGTACCGCTCATCTACTTCCCCCTCTCTACCTTTTTGAATACATCCAAATACACAACGCTGCTCGCCACTGCTGCCCCCTTGAAACCACCTTCCGGGTAGAGACTTTGTAAGGAATCTTCATTCAAGGGTTGAGGGATACGGGCTTGGGATATGTTGCGAAAGGCAAACTTTTCAGATTCAAAGGGTCCGTCTACAGTTTTATTCGGTTGTTATGATAGTGGCCCGCCAAAATGGACCTCGCAGCTTTAAGAGACCCCAGACCCTAAACCCTTGGTCTAAAGCCCACAAGCCTGAGTCCCTAAACTTGAAGGTCTAAGTCCTGATTACCCAGGAGCTTGGGGAACGCGTGGCCAGCGACTGCACCACCTCGCAGCGACCTAGCCATCGATTATGGACATGCCTGGTGGCCATGTCTCAGAATGGAAAGCTCACGTTGGGATGACACAGGGAAGATGCAGGAACTCCAGATGGTTAGATAGGACTTCCTTGCACTTTTATGGCTATAGCTCAGAACAGCCAAGCATGGCAGCTTAGTGCTAAGAATCTGGGACATGATCGATGAACACATGAGAGCAAACAACGGGAATATATCGCCAACTACTCGAGGCTCTGCGTTGCTGTCCTTGCAAACCATCTCTTCTAGCTTGAGCTTGGGAAAAACAGCAACCAGCCTCGCAACGATGCGCCCAAACTCGGCCCTGTTGTTCCGCAGCACCTGTCAAGCGAGCAATTTGCTAGCCCAGGGTATGTGGGAGTTCAGGGTCTTTTCGCAGGTCCGGGTGCAAAGGAGCCTGGGATGTGGGCGAAAAGGTTTGAGAAAAACCCACGTTATGACCAGGTAATATCCCTTAATTGATCTTAATTGCTATAACAGTGTGTTTCATGGCACAGCTACCTATCTCGAGAAAAAATATCAGTCAGAAAGGTCATCGCCTCGGCGGCTTCGTGGTTCAAGGGATCTCCAGGGTTGGGCTCCAGGAATAAGTACCTGGAGCCGCGATAATGTAGATCCGCGAGTGATTAACCCCCTCCTTTTAAGGGCCTCCATATTGGATCCCTGTGATAATCCCTATTATGGGGAGGGGGTTTATTAATCAGCGGTCTGGGTTAAGCAGGGGATTTTGGATTTTGGGGTTGAAGCAACTCCGACCCTATAAATGTCTATTCAAACTCTGTAGCCCTTCAATTGCTGTTTGAGGGTTGATGCCTTAGGTGACGCGGGCAGCGCACAGAAGTCCGTACACAACTGATGAGATCGACAACACCTAAAGCACCAATGCGCATCCAATTGGAACCTCTGCAGCTGCACAGCTTCATCCCTGAATTGACAAGTCTGCGGCTGGTTTCCAGTCTTCCCGCAGGATATTCAAGCAAACCTTGGGCTTTCAACAGCTCATTGAGACCACAGCCGGCATGGGCTATTCACATCGGGTAAGACGCCTTGATGTTTTGGGAGGTTGGGTGGATACTTTTGCGGCAGTTATGTCAATTAGCCTGTTCGGGTCTAGCAGTGGTCCAGCACGCATCACACGTGAAGCTCAGCTGGCTTAGCAACTAACCTGTCCATCATCCCTCAGGGTTCGATATGGATTTGGACATCATCTAAGTCAAGCTAAGTTCGCGTCGTTGCCCTGCAGGTCGATGTTAGGATGGTAAATCTTGGTCTCACCTCGGCTCCAAACGCACACAGCCTGGCAGTATGCTTTCAAGCTCTTGGACTCCTATTGCCGTCAGGCCAGCTCAATGGTTGAGATATGTTGAGATGACTACGAAATTTCTGGGGTGGGCTCTCTGTCATGCATCCACTCTTCCAGGGCAGTACTCGCAGCAGAGCTGCTTCATGTGAATCTGTACAACGAATGCGTTTCGTGCAAGTTGACCTAGGACCTAGGTTGCATTGGCTTCTAAATTTGATTCTGAATTGCTTCCTCACGAAATTTCCACGACCGCCAGAGCATCTTTTGGTTACAACCATTTGCCCCTCTGCCATCATAGTACCTGCCCCGCACTGAGAGACCTCGTTAGCGGTTGCGCTTGGCTTCAGCGTCGGGTTCTACAACAATCCGGGATGAGGCGTGGCGGTTGAGACGTGCTCTCCAAGTCAGCAAGCACAGGTGCACGCAGCCACTTTTCATACCGGCTCGCGTGCAACACAACACGCCTGGGCAAGACGTCCTTTCTTCCTTTCTTGAACGTCACGCAACGCAGCGAAAGCTGAAGCGTGCCCGCGACAGACTCTCAGCTCTGTCAGCGCACGACTGAGCTCATGACACTTTACCTTTGGGGCCTGCACTTCTGCGTTGAGACGCACATGCCAGCGGTGGTGCTCGCCGCAAGTTGGAGGCCTCATGCGGGTACAGCGGCGCAACGTTGAAGACGAAGGTGTAGCTTGCCCCTGCAGCAGCTGCACTTGTATGATGAATGCGCGTCTTTGCAAGGGTTACTAGTGCCTGAAACATGCACGCAGGCTTGAGCCTTTCCAAAACCCTTCGTCTGGTGAGATTTGCATCTGGAAGTGCATGAGGTTGTTCTTGTCCGGAAAACTGGGCGGTCACACTGATGGAAGTGCACCCTCGTCATGCTTGCTGGTGGCGACTTGCAGAGGCCCAAGCTTAATATGGCACTGTGGGGGCAGTTCCATCTCGTCCAACTCCTGCAGCATACTGTTTCTCAAACAGCAACTGGCTGGGTTTCCCGCACAGCGCTGTTGCAGCTGAGTTCCGGTCCTTTTGCATTCGAATTTCACCTGGTTGCTTTTTCTTTGCGGCAGGAGCCTTGGCGTCATGCAACATATGAAAACAGTCCCAATTCTGTGCAGACTAGAACGGACATCACATCAGCCGATGCCCCAAGCTACCAAGCTATCTGCCTCTGCGTCGTCGCCATCTTTCGACTCCTCAACCATCTGATGAGAAATCATTTGATCTGGTAGCCTCTCAGATCTCCTCCGCGCGCTTGCCGCGGCCAACGCCGAAGATCTTGATCATCGCCGGTCCTGTGGATGAAACAAACTGCTCCGGCCAGCTAGCGACACCACGGGGCCTGCGAGCAAGTCACGCTATGGCCGCGCACTACCTAAAGACCTAAAACCGTGAGCACTCAACGCTGCAGCAGGTCAGGCTGCAGCCGCAGCTGCAATCGCAGACTTGCTTCTCATATACTCTCCGCTGACAGCATGAAGTGAAGCGAGGGAAGCGAGTGAAGTGAATGCAGCAGCGGCAGCGGCAGCAGCAGCAGCAGCAGGAGGATGTTCTATGCTTTTGAGTGCTCCGACAATGAGCCAGAACTAAGGGTCTCTAGATGACTACAGAGTAAAGCCCAAACGCGCTGCCCCCACAGCTTCTTCGTAGCTTCATGTTATGCTAAACTAAAACTCCAGCGCGACTCTACTCTGGGTTGCAGAGCTACAAGCTGTACATATGGTTGCACAAGGCACCCATCTCTTCTGGAATGGTTTGCCACTTCAGCTGACACCAGCACACGCGAGCACGAAGCCCTAAGGAGGTTGGCCAACGCGAGGTAGAAAGCCTTGATTTCCGCAAGGCTTAGGTAGCTTGACATCGTCTGCCAGCATGCGGCTTGCATCCTGCAAAACAAAATCATCAACATGTTTGGCTAAGGACCATGCGATAAGTCGTGAACTTTGTCAATGGCAGCCACCAGGCCTGACACTTCACAATGACTCCAGTCATGCATGTGCAGATTGTTGTAGCTCGCATTGCAAGACTTGTGCGAGTAAATGCTCCAAGAGCATGCACTGCCTGCCACCGCAGCAGCCATTTGTTCGCCTTGGCGTTGCGATGCCCGTGCATGGTCTGGTCCCAGGATTTTTTGCTAACTGGTGCGCTTCTTTGAAAGCCAGCTGAAGAACCGCCCCTTCCAGCTTAGTTGCCGCTTCTTGATCTCAATCTGCTCGTTGATACCCTCCAGGTCGTAACCTTCATGGGGTCACTCAAGAAACTCACCGCCTCAAGAGTTCAAATCGGCACCAGTGCTGCCTTTCTCGTACAGCTCCTTCTTGTTAGGGTCTGTAAGCACTTCGTATGCTTCGCCGATTGTCTTGAACCTCCACACATGTTGATGGTTTCGTGCCGGCATCAGGAGGGTGTCGTGGCATCCCAATCAACTGCGAAGGGAGACAGGTAATCAAGTAGCAACACGTAACGAAAATGCAGCTGTGATCGCAGCATTTCTTCTGCATTCTTCCTGGCAGCCTGCCACGAGGCTCGACTGCTTGGCCGACTGTGGGGTTTCTGAGGTGATGCCTCATCCAGGTGAGATTTTTTGTCAGGATGCCATTCGGCAGCACGCTCTCTGTATGCCTGAAGAAGATACTAGCATTCAACACAACGGTGTAGCAGCACACCGCAACAAGCCTTTGTAGTATTCACATCTTGGCTCGTGCTATATTGGAGGCATGGCCTTCTTTATCTCCAGCTGCGAGGCTACAGATGGAACTCCTAGAACTTCGTAGTAGTTCTTCCGCTTGTGCTTCCTCGCCATGGCAGTTTGCAAGTGTGGTAAGGACGAGCCTCTAGACAGAACGGGGTGAAGTCTAGTCCTCAGCAAGAATTTGGCTTCCTCAAGTTTGTGATAGACCTGGGCAACTGTCAAGCTTTGACTTCGACACTCAGCCGCTGTGCAAAGTCCATCTTCCAAGCTTGCAACACTCTCCACCGGATGCCAGGAAATCAGGGACTCCAAAGCGCGGCAGTGCAGAGAACAAATTTGCAGGGTTGCAGGGGCAGAGTGCACACAAGGCCTCCAACTCCTTGACAGCGTCCTCGTGCCTCTCCAATGCCTCAAATACATAGCTTCAGGACATCCTCAACTCATTCGTCTGGAGAGTTGCTGTCTTGAAGGACTTCCAGCCTGCATTGCTTGGGCGCGATAAAGATATGGCTGCACAAGCCTTGGTGGATAGGTGGATACTGTAGCAGCGATCCCTGCTGCATACGCACCTCTACTCATGTTGGAGCTCTTACCTTGCAGGCAACAAGGGCCAAGCAAGTTTGCAAAGTAAGTTTCGCCGGCCCTAGCCAATAGATCGAACCAAGATTCTGTCTTTTAGGGGTGCATCTAGTTTCCAGTAGGTGGGGCTAGCAGTTGAAGAAGAAAAATGCAACGGTTGAACCCAGCAGGGCAATTTCTGCTCAACCTAAAAAGATGATGAAGCTCAGTCAAAATGACGGTGGTCGCCTGCGCTCTCTGGAGGGCTCGAGTCTTGGGTGTGTCCATTTTAGAACTCTTTAACACAAAGCCTCCAGTTGAGTGTTAGGCCGGTTATCTCCATGCCTGTTCACAAACAGATCTTGTTCAGGACTGTTGTTTCCACCTTTGATTGGGATCGTCCAGGGCTGGCTGAAAAGCCAAACATTGATCCAACCCTTTATGCGGGAACACGAACTATGGCGGTATCTTTTGTAGACAGCCAGCCGGCTTTTGGTCCCTCAACGTTCGTCAGCCAACTGGGGCTTGTCCAATATTCCTTTTCCCAGAAGCATCCCTTTTGCCGCCCTTTTTGCGGGCTTTAGCCCGCAGCACTTTCTTAAGGTTTGCAACAAAATGCATCCAAACCTAGTTACAGGTCCTGTATTTGATCGATTTGTTGAGTGGACTTTGCCATCTCTCACAACACTCTTCGCAACCTTTTCCGCATCTTCCATGTCCTCGCAAAGGGCTTGCAAGATCTTCGTGCGCGCAATCGTGATCAGCTTGTTCCATTGCTCAGAGTCAACGGCATTGGGTACGAACGTGTGCGGGGAGGCTGCTTCTCCGCAGAAAGGCCTGCAGCGACCTTTTCGTAGAAAAGAGCGGCCAGGTTTTTCACAGAAACCCGAATGACCAACTACCTTCCCGGGCCATGTCCGCCTTTCGCGTCCCTTTCGCGTGCCTGTCCGCAAGAATCCGTTCTGCAATATCTCCCCCGGAAGCGATTTGATAGAGAGTGATCATGATGATGAGAACAATAGTATATACTGTTAGCACTTCTTTACAGACAGTTGCTGGACTTGCCACGTTGCAGCAAGCCCACGCATGTTTTCGTGCAAAGTCACTCTCCTGCTCCAGATCTCAAAAATGGTAAACAAGCCAGCGCACAAATCAGCAGTTTTGCACTGCTCTGCTATGGCATCGTTGGGAATTTCACAGAGCAAAGGGCATGAGCTCTTGATTCAAACATAAAATTGGCATTTTCCAGCCCATCAAGCTGAGCTCATCATGGAACTGTTGCAGTAAACCACTGCACTAACATCCATCCACTTTCCTTTCAGCGCAACTTACGCCAATTTCAGGGTGGGATTTTTGGGGTGGAGAACTGAGCCGTTGCTGCATGCGCACCTCAGTGACTGTGCCTCAGCAAATTCCTGAACTATGGCAATTAAAGTCATGTGCTCCCACACAATCACTCCCTGCTCCAGATCTCCAAAATGTTGAACAAGCCGGCACACAAATCAGCAGTGTTGCGCTGCTCTGCTATGGCATCGTTGGGAGCTTCACAGAGCAAAGGGCATGAGCTCTTGATTCAAACATGAAACTGGCATTTTCCAGCCCATCAAGCTGAGCCCAGTAAACCATTGCACTAGCATTCGTCCACTTTCCCGACGTCGCCCCACCCAACGATGTTGATTCGACGCCCCCGAGATCACTCTACCTACCCTGTCTGCTCATCTGCTGACTCCCGCTCTTGGGCCACTTCTTTCCAAAAAACACCTTCATCGAACGCATCTGGGCTGACGTAGCGGAGCATAGCCGCACTACATCACTGCCCCATCATCATGATGGGATTGTCCTGCTCGGAAAGCTTTCAAGCCGAAGCGCGCTGAACCAGGAAACTTCAGCAAGCTCAACAAGTCCCGACATCGTTTCAAAAACTTCGACGCAGTCTTGGTGAACAAAATCTGACCTGGACTCGCCCGCTGCAGACCTTGACGGAGCTGATGAGAAACATGTGCGCTGCTTATCTCGCGCCCTCGGCATGTGCACAGTCTGGTCATGACAGATCCTTTCTGCATGTGTTTCCTCTTTCGAAGATGCAAATGACAAGTGAAGTTCTCGTCCACCCGCACCATCAACGCTGGCCAGCCAAAGACCCATATCCCGGAACTGTGTGGGCGCCACACCTCCCATCGGACGGCGCAGAATAGAAGTAGCAGATCCGTGCGGTAGCCGCCGCCACCACTTTTTGAGCAGTAGCTGTCGTCTTTGAATAAAACAGTCGGGCTGTGAAACCCAAATTTTGTTGGATTCGATGATGACTGCGATCCCAGAAGCCGCAACGTCATCACTGTCCAGCAACAAATTTTCTGCTGCTCGAAAAGCTCCCGCCAAGAACTTGCTATCAGAAATTGTGAGTGCAGGCATGACATCCTGCACCCACTGCGAGGCCTCAATGTACTATAGCTTGCGGGAGAGCCTGGGGCGAGTCGTCAACTTCTCCATCAGTGCACCCAAACGAGCTCTTAGGGATTCTTTGGGCCACCATGCCTCGATATTGTGACCTGACAGGGCAAGCTTTGACAATCAGAAGCAACCCTTGCAAACTCAGGCCCACTTAGATTGCGCTTCTTCTGTCAAGCTTCGTTCGGCAAAGCTCCTTACCATAACTGCCATGGCCACGCCCATTGGGGGTGAATCCTTCGCTGGTATGGGGCGACTCCGGCTTGAACCGGCCTGCAATCAAGTCGATCTTCACTGTGCTAGGTCGAATCTGACGCGAACATCGCTGATGGACACACCAGGGACAGGTTAGATTTGATAGGCAGATTGACGGCGGATTGGGTGGACCCCAGCCCCCACGAGCGACAGCACGCACAACGCCATCATTATCTACAAAAGCGAGCCAGCCTGACCCTCGTAACACATGTTGAAACGTGACCACAAGAGGAGGAGCCCGAGCAAATCTTAGAAACCAATCTGGTGATCACCCCTATCAAGGTGCACCGACCACAGCGATTCTGAGGTTTGGATTCTGGTCCACCAGAACGCCGCACAACACGCGCGCGGTTCTCCCAACTGCCACGACGTTGGGACGACGGCGCATGGGACAAGTACTGGGAAAACCACACAGCGGCCTTCCGCATCCAGGGGCTGACAGCGAATTTCCGGGTAGAGGGGCATGTGCCTGAGCACACAAATGCTTGATGTGTGCTCTGACCGCCCGATTGCCGCTAACCGTGGCAGAAGCAGCGTCACCGGGGGCCAGCGCGCCTGTATCAAACATACCCCTGAGTGACTCCAAGCACCACACGCGTTTTCAACACTCTCCTCGAAATTGCTGCTACAAACAGAGCGCCTAAACCTACCATGCGCAAACATAGGTCGCTGTCTTTGTCAGGATCGGTGGGAAACCCAAGCAGCGTAGCCAAGAAGCTCAAGATCACGCCGCCTGTGAATCTGACGCCCACTTTGCTGGCCCCAAAATAATCATCAACGAAACGCGCCTTGAACAGACGCAGAACCAAGACTTCGAGCATGTGGCCAACTCGACGCCAGGCATACACTTGAAAGGCATTCCTTGGCGCTGCGCCACCCATAAACCGCGTCCCATTGATGCCTTAGTTTCGTGGTCCACAACGCGCGCGCGCGCGCGCCCCATCTTTTCAACCGCACCTCCCTGACGGGAATCCTACGCGTGAGGGAACACTGTGTCAGGTCCGCTTGTTCCAACAGGCGGGTTCACTCATTGCACCCAATTGGACATCCTCAAAATCTTGCGGAGCAATATCTTCGGCAAAAGGAAATTCTTTGATAGCACGCAGCACGACTTGGTTGAGTTCATCCCTGCATCCCCTGAGCTCATGGACTGTCACGCCCGCCTGAAAGGAGAAATCTTCGGCGCCTCCTCACAACGCGGCAGTTCGCCCACTCGCGCAAAACCATGTTGCAGGTCTTCGAGAAAAGCTTCACCTTCCAAGCCAGCCATTGCGAGCAAGCAGCGCCATAGCAAATCCTCTGAGCTCAACAGGCACTCCTTGCATCCACACTGCTCGGTCGTCCTGCAACTGCGCTGCAGTGTGCAAAATTTGTTTGAACTGTTGCTCACGAGACGTGAGGATTTGATCAAGAGATGCTTGACACTCAAACTCAAAATGTATAGCCTCTAGAAAGCCTCTTGCAGCTGAAAGCCGTCAGCCTTGTTTTGTTGAAGCTTTTTCACAACAAGAAGTGTTGACCTTGGCCACGAGTGTGTGCGAGTGTGAAGGTGTCAACTTGCCCACGGGGTTACATGGTCCTCAAATCGCGCATCATACCGCGGCAGGGAATTCCGCCAAGGTTGCGCCTAATGGTTTAGGGGCCAGGTGTGGGCTGGATCCTCTGCAACATGTCGCACTTGCCTGTACTGTGGCACATCCAGCTGAAGTTCCCAAGGAATTGGATGCGGATTTGCAACGGGTGGCAGCTCTAGCAGCACTTCTGGCACGCTGCCCCTTCCAGCTTCCACTTGAGTGTCTCTTTGTCAGCGCTCGCCACCCGACCATGGCATTTTCTTCTTGCTGGCCAGGTCTTTGCGGCGCTGCCGAATCTTGTCAAACCACTTCTGGGACTTCAGCTGATTCTTGGTCAACTTGTCGGAACTAGGGTTCTCAGCCTGAGCTGCCATCTCTTGGGTTTGCTGGAGAAGGAGATGCTGCGTGTCAGCAAGTTGCTTGGTGACCCTTTCCGCTTGCCTTTGGGCCAAATGTGAGGCGGCCGACTGCCTCGACAGGACCTCGTCAACGGCTGAAGCGGGCATTGAACTTGCCGAGCCTCTTGACGCACCAGCTCCTTCTGAAAGCCCAGCAGCTTTCAGCACCTCACTCAAGCGATGCCTGGCAATGTCCAAAATGTCCGTGTCAACTTGTTGGGCCTCTGCCGGTATGTCCAAGCCAGGATCCCCCTTCTCTGCACGTCGTGCCCAGTTTTTTCGTAACCGCTCGTCGTACAAGAACGCTGCAAACGGAGGGTCGCCTTTTAGGTGCTCCTGTTCCACAAGCTGCAGAACAATGTCCAAGTGGATCATGGCACTCTGCAGCGACAGTTGCGATGTAGCTACGCGATCACTGCGGCAGAAAGGCACCGCACCATTGGGAGGAAGTCCGGAAAAACCGTTCCCAAGTCGTTTAACGATGGGCCACTCGCCAGCTTCATGCAGCTGAAGCTTGCCCCCAGTCAAGTCTGGGGTAAGCCGCATCGGCCATGTCTCCTTTGCAGTTAGGTCAGCATAGAGAGAAAACGTTTGGGAAGATGCCTTACACTCCTCGCAGCGTTGCTGCATGCTATTCCACAGTGCCTGCTCGGCTTGCAAGCTGAAGGACAGGTTCTGCAAGCCAGCTTTTTGGAGTAAGGTGGCCACATCAGCAGTCTTAGTAGGAGCTAGCAGCTAGCAACTTGGCTAAGTTGTGAGCAGAGGTTGCCGGCACACTCGCTGCTGTTGTGGCAGTTCCAGTGGCCTGAGCCATTCTACGTGACTGAGCCACAGCCTCCACAGCTCGTAGGGCCCTTTTAATGCAAGCTTGCACTGGTAGCTCAGCTCGAAACCGCGCGGCAATCTGATCTTCAGCATATCCTTCTGCTAGGGCAGGATGTTTAATTTGAAGCTTGTCATTGAAGAATGTGGCTGTAGCCTTGATCACCGCATCCCCAGGAAATGGAACCTCAACTTTTTTCAAGCAGTCCTCCCAGGATTGGGTCATGGCTCCCGTGCCCCTACCTAGGAAATTTGAGGGGCTGAGCCGGAGCTGCATTCCCACCTCAGTGATTGTGCCTTAGCACATTCCTGAATTATGGCAATTAAGTCATGTGCTTCCAGAAAAGCATAGCCATGAAAGCCTCCATGGACCCAACTTGCAATGGACTCGGTGCAATGCTTGACCTGAGCCAAAGCAACCCTGTCAGGAAGGGCCCGTCAGAAAACGGCCATAGCTCACTCTACAAACGAAGTTGTTGGGACCATTTTTGAACCTTTCGCAAACCTTTTGCCGTCCTTTCGCGAGCTTTTGCCAACAGTGATTTGGCATCATGCGTGCTTAATCTATAGTTTCTTAAGCATGGGTTTGCGGACGATCCCCTGTTTCAAGCCAAAAGTCTCGCAGAACTGAAACGTATTCAGACAGAACATCCCTGAAAACCTGACTGTCTCTGCTGACGCTGCACATCATTGCCAAAGGGCAGCATTGCACATCTTAAAGCGTTTGTCCTATGAACACTGTCAACTGAAACAACGATTTGTGCTTGGGCAATCGCTGAGCTTCGCGTGCTGGGGAGGTTGCCGTAGCGTCATAACTTCTAGCAAACAACAACGAGTCGTGAGAGAGCTTTCAGCAAGCCAGGCAAACTCAAGGTCAGTACGTGAAGATAGTTTTGGCAATCACGTTCTTCGGTGAGGTTTCTTATGCATACATCCAATCTGGGCTGATAGCTCAGCGACGCTTGTCGTAGTTCGGGCCGGCTCATCTCTCCACGGCACCATACGACTTCTGAACGGCTTCGTATGCTTGAGGGCCAAGCGAGTGATTGCGGTAGGTGGCCTGACCGACATCTTTCAGAACCTGAGCTGCATTGTGCCAAAATAATGGGCGATGGATCGCAAAATTATGGTAACCTTCGAAAGCCGATCCTCACGAGTTGTGACAGCGGCATGGAGGCCTGTGGAAGCTGATAGCTGTCCCAAGGCGCTGGCACCTCTCCAGTCCTTCAATCGCATGCAGGCTTTGGCTCGTTCGCAATACAGCGAGGCAAGCATCACCTCGGGTCTCAGCAGCTTCTGCAGGCATGCATGCTATCTAGTCACTTTACTCCACCTGGCATGATGTACTCATTTTCCACCCTGAACTTGAGCTTGCGGCAGGGCTGTCTGGACAAAGCTCCAGCATACCTGGATTCAATTCAAATGACCATCAGCCTTTTGGCGGCAACAACTTGGCCCTGCGGATGCAGTGCAGATGAGGCACTGTCAATGATCTGCTGGCCTTTTTCAAAATCACCTTGCAACCCAAAAAGCACTGGTATTGAAGCTGACAAACAGTAATATTTGGCCAAGGCACGACTGTCCATCGACTCCTGAGTGCTCTGACTTTGACCCAAATCCCCACGCTTTCTACCGCGCAACTTGTCAACTCAGCGTTGACATCTGTCCATCTGATGCGGATTGATGAAAGCATCACATCCCTACCGAGACCCTGTCCTTCAGTTCCGCATGCTTGCTGCACAATCCGCGCAGCCGCTTACGAAGGGCCTCTCGGACTCCAAGCTTTCGTGCGCGATGCATGGCATCTCGGACAAGAGATCCATGGTGACTTCCAAGTCCAGTGGTGTGTAGAACAATTTACATGAGGACCGAGGAATTCAACGGCTTGCTGCTGAACTCATAGTTCTGGCCACCTGAGCCTCGGCATGGTCCGGATCCAGCGAAAGAGCCTCTCTGGGTTCGGATAAGCCAAGCTGTTTATGATTTGTATGCAGGATGGTCACCAACAAGTACACGAAAAAGTGTGCACTGAATGAAGATACTGTGTACAAAGTGGTCATGAAACGCCACGAACCACTGGGATGCCAAATCTTAACACACTACACACACACATTCTTGTGCAAATGGATGGGTATGGAGTATAGAGCCTCCTTCAGCAGCTTCTGCCCTTGCTCCAGAGGATCCACCTCGGCTTGCGCCACGAATTGTTAAGAACTACTGCTGGTTGCAATTGTTGCCACGGTGGTTACTCAGGGACATATGCCTGCAGTACTTACAACAGTGTGATGGCAGTTCCAACTGCCAGCAGGCCAGGTGTCCATACAGCTTCTAATCACATCTGCTGGACCTGCCAGTTGCAGCCATTGAATTTGCTGTTGCCAATATTCGCCACACAAGTTCACGTGTCACGAGGCGTGAAGAACCATGGGGCTCAAGAGCTTGATGTCATCAAATGCGTGATTCCACGAGCGGTATGTTGCGCTTGGATGCTTGAGACCTTGTGGTGCGCACAGAGGCCTCAGCTCCCTGCCCATTGCTTCGACTCTGCACCAGCAGAATTGTTCCGGTATAGTGCCTAACGGGTAGATGGGAATGCTCATCGACTGCTGGTGACAATGCATGCAAACCAGAACAGGACTGTCTTCGGTAGTTCAAATTCGACGGTCTGCATCTCGCGGCATGGCCCCTTGCAGGGTCAAGCCTGCAGCATTAAAGTAAAAGCTGCATCTGCTTGCCCGCGGACAGAAGTCCGTCACTCGCTCGCCCTGCTCTCCGAGTATTGAAACCCACGGAGACAAATTTGGGCCCACGGCTGGATCCGCCTGCTCCCAGCGGGCAATTGCGAGAGTATGGCACAACACTTTCGAGCAGCTCCGACAAAAATACAAAGCTTGGTGCAACTTGGACGGGAGGTTTGAGCAGACAAGCTCCCGAAAGTGCAACAGCCATAGAAACTATTTACACGATATGCCTACCTTAGAAGCCCGAGCTTCCGAAAACTAGGAGATCACAGGCGCAACTATTGTGCGGCGTCTCCGTGCGCCAGCCTGGCCAACCAGTCAGTTTGGCTGAGCCCGGCGGCATTGCTGCATGCGCGTCACGTCTACAGCAAATGGAAAACGTTGATCACAAGAAAGACCAGAATGTTGCCGCCTAAGTGCGAGCACTTTGTTGATGGCACATGCCACGAAAAGGCTCTGCAACAGACTTAGCTGACTGAGCGCAAAGCTCACGCAGCCTATTTGGCCATAAAAACCTCAGCTGACCCATGGAGCCCCAGCCGTCAAGCTATTCTGAGCTAATGCGGGAGCCCAGGTCTGCCAAGGTGCCCATGGTTGCTTGGATTGTGTCTGGGCACTGCTTGCTCTGTGCATCCTCATGCGCTCGGACAAACCTCGCAGCCACGTGAGCAGGAGTGCCTGCAGACCTGAAGGCCTGCATGGCACCGATGCTACTGCTAATCCCTGGATTTGCTTGACAGATTTCAAGCATGGCTAATCCCTAGCTCAGAGGTTCTACCACCAGCCAGGTTCCTCACACTGCCACATCTCGCAAAAAAGAAAAAAGGCATCACCAACACAGTGCTAAATTCACTCGTTCTGCTGTTTGGATAAGAGAGGTGCTGGTCCGCAGTTTGTCTGGTCCGCAGTTTGTTATTCTCTGACTGGCATATTTGGGCAGAAGGACAATCGTGCAAGCACGTGAATCGTGGGCATTACAAGATGCACACGTTGCAAGCAAACCTCGGAAAGGAAAGCGTTCGGCGCACGCGCCGCATCTACCCAGCCATACAGCCCAAAGGTTCTCTTGCGGCAAGCTGCAAGCCAGTAGACATGAGACCGACGGACAGGTTGAAGATTCCAACCTCGTGTTGTGTGTGGGTTTTAGCGTGTATGAAACACTTCATGATAGACATGAAAGATTCTGCAGCTCAAGAGCTATGATCGGTATGCCCCACACTGCCACAACTGTTGGCAAAACAGCTGCGACACGATATGGCCACACCGAACCTCAGCACAAAAGAGCCAAGCTTGTGTGCAATCAGATTTGCTCAGGCTGATGCAGATGTCGGGCTGCTCATAACGGGTCATGTTGAATCTTCTGCAGCTGAGCTTCATATCACCAGACAAATGAAGGTCACGAGGACAAGCATGAAGCTGCAGACCTAGACATCAGATACATCAGGTTCCGGGGTCCCCGCGGTAACAGGTTCACCGCCCACGGCTGTGCTTAATGAAACATAAGGCCCAGACAAGCATGAAGCTGTGCGGCTTGTACCATTGGCACAAGACTCGCCCTATGACGTTTCCAAGATTGTACCTCAACAAGTGCTGCGGAAACAAGAGCCGGGGCGTGCAAATCTACATGATTGGCTTGGATTCAGCGGCGCAGAAAGGCTTCCAGAGGCATGCATGACTGCTGCAAGGTGCAATGTATTCATGCTCTCGTACATCCTTAGCTGCCAGACTGCTGGAACTGGCTGGGCCGCACAATGCAATGATGCAAGGCTTCATCAAATGCGCGCACTAGCAATGGCAAGATGCTGCTGCTTCTGAAGCCCGTACGGACTGGCGATGAAGGGCAGCAAAGAAGGGATGCTGTAGCACATCGCCCTTCAGGGAAGTCAAGTCAGGGACAGCAAGCACCTCCGTGTGCATCCTGAGAAATGAATATTGTTCTGAGCTTGCCAGATAGCAGGCTGGCAAACATCCCGCCTAGATACGAAGGAACAGGAAGTGTAGAATGCAACAAGCCAGCGAGCCTTGGATCAGGTGCTGTCCTTACGAAGAGATAAAAAGAATACACTACAACACAACACCTGGAACGTCTTTGATATGAGGAACATCTGCATATGCTTCTTGATCGCCCTGCAAAGCATTGTAAAATCCTTGTATTCCATCGCAGATTCCTGCGGCCGTCCTGTCGCAAAAGCCAACATTGCCGGATTTGATTCCTGACTACGGCGACGGACGAACCGACCTTCGGGCCATTTCAGTAATGCCAACAGCAGCATCTGAGGAGTATGTCGACAATCTGTCCTCTTTGAGGGGCACAGCATAACATCTGGGTGCCACCTGCTGAGAAAAAAACTGCATCACTCCTGTGAAATTGGCTTTGCGAGGGTCATCTCATGGTTTGTTTCGCCATTTGTCACACCTGGAACGGGAAAGGGGAGAACCGGTGGGCAAGGCAGATCAGACTGAGGGTCGGGCCGTTGGCGCTTTGGCCATTTGAAAACAAGCTACAGCCATCGCAACCAGCGCAGTTGCATTTGACCTGCCAAGAAAACACACTTTCATGTTTAACGTTGTTTCTTTGCAAGGTTTCAAGTGCCAAGGGCAAGGCCACACAAACGACACATGCACTCACATATCTTCCAGCTGCCAAATGTGCTAACAGAAGAAAATGATAGGAGCTGGCTCACTGTAGACACAAATCATGAATGATTTGCATTCTATTTGTTTTTTGGACAAAAATGGTCTGAGCAGACCCACAAAGTGATGGATAAGAGTAAGAGTGGTTTGTCATGAACCCTGCTTGAGGGTGCTGTTCATTGGCACGCTTTGCAAACGTGCGGAAATACAAGCAGCACAGCAGCCTGACCTTAAAGGATTGGTGCGTCACTGGAAGGCAAGCCTCTAGACTTCATGGGTCTGTATATGCATATTTATTCGCTGATTTGGAATTGTTTCAAATCAAACGTTCGGTATGTTCCGATGCAATGCTGCTCTTGGCACAAAGTTGTTGCCGTCCTTTCTGGTCGGTGGGTGAGATACGAGCCATCATGCGCTGTGATCGTCGTAAGCCACAAATTTTGAGATGCCTGATGAACACGTTTAGATCCCAGGTTTTCTGAAAGGCCGTGTTCTGGATATTGAAAACAAACATGAATACAAAAAAAGCTCAAAGGTTGTGCGCGCAACACAGGAGCCCGGACAGGGCATATATCCGATTGGTTCCACCAGTCAAAGGCCATCAGCCCAGACACATGCAGAATGACCTATCTCCAAACTTCACTTTGCGTGCTTCCTGTTTTGATGCTGCCACAAGCTTCTGATGCATTGATCGTAATGTTGTGATTCTTCGTGCATGATTGCAGCAGTTTAACCGAATTTGATGCTCGGCGCAACCATGCCAGAAAGCAGTAGCATCCAATTTGCATTTGCGTGAGTTTGACAACCTACGCGACTAGTCTTGCCCTTTCCGTCCGTCCAGGTCTTGACGTTAGATGTTCCGTCTCCGAGAACTTGACGGCTTCAAAGCATCGTTCAATGTCCCTTATCGTTCAGAATGGTGGTGGAACAAATACGTTCCTAGAATTCATGCTTTTGTCGGACTGGTTGATTCATTTCCCTTGGCTCAGGATTCAAAGTTGATGAACTTTCAGCTGCTGTAGCCGCTGTCCGCTTTCAAGTCCAACAGCAATCTCCATAGCCAAGATGCAACAGAATCATTGGCAGCATACGTTTTCCACATAAGGAGAGAGCTGAGGGCATTGCTTTTTGTCGGTGGATCTGCTTCCCTTTTAATTTGGCAAAGCGTATCAACTTCCACTACGTTTAACTGCTGGTAAGCATGACTGGAAAGCAGCATTGCCCTCGCAAACAAGCCTGGTTCATGCAATGTTAAAGGTTACTTCTGTCGGGAATGCGATTGCTTCTGTCGAGGGATCTTGGTTTTTCCTTTTTCATCCTCCAGGCTTTGCAAGCTAAGCCCCAACCTCATTGGCTTATGTGGCAGCATGCTATCAAAAGAATAGATAGGCACTGGAGACAAAGACATACGCTGACACAAGGCGCTTATCTATAAGAAGTTGACTATATTATGTATGGATATATGGGTTATTCTGAAAATTATGGGCCTACCATAATGGGGACCCCAATTTTGGGAACCCGCCCATGTACATCGGTGAGGACTATAATTCATGCATGAGTATCTACATAAGTGAGCCTTGCAACAAGAGAACAAATATCATCGGATTCGTCCTGCAAAGCATATTCATGGCATGACAATCAAGCAATCAACACATCAAGGCTTGCTTGACTAGGTACCTTTAAGGGGATTATAAGGGATTCATAGGGGATACATAGGGGATATATAGGGGAGATATAGGGATATATGGGGATATATAGGGTTTAGTGTTTCCCGACATTAGGTGTACCTTTTTTCAAGCCAAAAGTTCTGCACAAGTGGCGATTCAAGGTGTGCGCGTAGGTTACGTTTGGACAATTTAAGCTTTAAACCCCTAAGTAGGCCCCAATCCATTCTTCCCTGAAGGGGCGAGGATGGTGAGGAAGTTTCCCAGGTAATTAAGACAAGATTCCTCAATCTTAAGCCGAGGAAAGCACCAAATGATGACACCTGGATGGACTGTTCTCTAAAGGTGGTTGGCAGAGCAGCTTGATCTACTGGCAAGTGGTCTCGATCTGGGGTAGTGCACTTGCATTCTTATCCTTCGGACATCTTTGATGCACTGTGCCCTCCACGATGCAAGCTGGCACTCAACCATAAAGACCATAGCTGGGTGTGAACATGGAAGCATGGGAGTGAGCTGCGGTCATCCTTCTCAAAGTTAAAGAACGGTCTTTTTCTCGAACTCTTTTAATCCAGGAGGGTTCAGAAGTTGCAAGATGTACACCGAAGTATGTGGGAGAAGTGGACAGTTGCAAAGGCTAAGCTTCCTTGAGAGTGGCCAGGAAGAACAAGATCCAGGCAACATTTCAGAGGAATGGTTGCAGGAGTTGGCAGCAGTCATAAAGGCTATGCCTACCAAGAGCAGTTACTGGCAAAGTTGCTAGATGGAAAATGTGAGGGTGCCAATGATTGTAATGTGAAAGGCTTAAGTCTGGGATGAAGATTTGTTTCGATGTTTTTGGAAAGCATGCAAACGTGTGAAAATTACTGGCTCATGAATGAAGTACAAGGTAGGCACCAACACGTTGTTTGCACTGCGCCGTATAGCACACCTACATCTGTCGAGAAAATTGGAATCATAGCTTAAAAGCTTTAATAATCAGTGGTTGTGATCATGGTATTGCAAATAATGTCCAAAATAATGCTTGACTTGCATTATCTCAGCATGTAATGTACAGCTAGTGCGCATTGCTGTCTTCGTATTTTGTTGCGTCTCAGGTTTCATGGAAAGGTCCAGCCTTTTCCGCAAAAAAGTAGGAGCTGCAAGAAAACTTGCCAGCCACGTCTTTCGCACTGATGATGAGCCACAGCCCCATTTGCCTGGTTAGGATGCTTCTGACTCCTCTCCTCTTACACCAGCATCTGTGTCCCATGCCCTCGCAACACTGATCATTGACGAGAAGCAGGACAATGACAATGCAGAAGTAGAAAACGATGCCAAACCTTGCAACAACCACCTCGGACCAGCAGACCAGGGCAGATAGTCAAAGCATCTAACCTAGCCGAAGTTGTGCAAGGTCGGAGAGCCTCAATGAGGTTGGGTAACACTCCACTAACGGATCCACCAATTTGAATCGCCTGTGCCAGAAACATGCGCATGTCACCATCACAATAGCAGTTGGCTCTTGAATGCCACAAAATGCGCTGTTTAAGGGCAAGAGGCGGCTGCGTATCGGCTCGGATGCCTCAAGCCCATCTGCACTGTTTAAGGCAGAGCAGAATAGAAAACCTTGAGTGCAATACAGAAAGAAAAGCTTCAGAAAGCATGATGCGGTCTGGAAGCTGGAGTGCAATCGGCCACGCAGTCAGATCCTGAGAGCTCCAGCGGCGTGGCCGATGCCACGCAAGATGGCATAACAACTCCGTTTCAGCCCTCCAAGGTCACGGTCCCACACACAACCACGTGCATTCGTTTTGCCAAGAGGCTCCAACATTGCCCACTGCGCCTGCGCTCGATTCATTCGCTCGGTATATTATGCTACATGTATCTTGACCGATACGCTCTTTGGCGAACCGCGTGCCTGCAACTGCCGACAGCAAGACGAGCTCAGCTGTACATTCGTAGCACATCCACCTCGTAGCGTGGTGAACTGCGCTGCGTGCTATACTGCTAGTAACCCCAAGTAACTCAGCACGTTGAGATGATTAAGCTTCTAGTATTAACTCTTCCGTCTTGCGCTGGGCTGCACGAGCACGAAGATGGACAGCGCAGCCACCGCAGCAAACTGACCAGTGTGGACTGCCAAAGCCGCGCTTGCCGCTGCCTCTAGCCGAATGAAGGTAACACGCGCAAGTGTCTTCAGGGCCTAAATGATGCAATGTTCCAACTACTGCTTGGCTACCAGTCAGCCTTCTTTCGCACCTGCTCCTCCTTAAACATCCGGCGCTGCTCACTCATCTTCCTTGGAGGACATCATTAGTTGATTAGTTTACTCAATTCAGCCTATTCTGTCCTTTACTGCTGATTCGCCCAGGCGCTCCATGCTCGCAGACACACTGGCCTGCACAACAGGCAACTGTTTGCAGCTCGACCGCCTAGCAAGTGCCGCGACTGTCACACAGTTCTGTTTGCTTCGAAGGCCAGTAGCTATCTAATGGGGACCAATGCACCAACCGCGGCCATGACACAGGTTTCTAGTTCGGAAAGAAAAGCCAGCCCCAAGTCCAGCAAGATTGTTGAGATTATTTCTCTCATTTCTGCTTAACAAAAGCGATACGAAACCAGATGCAAGGAGGAACTTGAGAAGGTACTGGAAACCGGTCAGAAGTCCATCGGACTCTTGAACGTACATTCCTGTATAATGCTCGCACAAAACGGCAATTTGGGCATTTTATGATTATGAGTCACGTTCGTGTAGCTTATTCATTATCACTTCTACTTTCAAATAAAAACGTCACGAAGCCTATGCAGTTTTCTTGGAAATCGAGGAAATCATAGTCAATTATGATTCCTTACGCTGCTCCCACATGACCCTCGCAACGTTCTCCTGGTCGGTCACTTTGAAAGTTGTCTTGGCCCCTAGACATAATTTCAATGTTGAGCTCCAAACTCTCCAATGAACAAGCAACCAAAGCGCAAAAACTAAGCCCGAATGTTTGCAACGAAAAATTGACCGAGGCTGATTGCTCCATGAGCGATTTGCGGGAACTTGACAAAATCTCTCGAGGGGGGAGCCTTCAGGTGCGGGATGGTGCGGGTGGGTGGGAGTGGCTTGCTTGGTACTTAAAGCGTTTCAGGTGGCATGCGCCTCCCGGCGCGCAAGCCTCTAGGTCTTCCAGATATCAGACCAAATTGTCAAGAATGCTCTCCGTCGCTCAAGAGCTGCTAGCTGGTAAACAAGACTTTCTGCAAGCTCCATGGCATGCGTGATTGAATTATTCTTGCTTCACCTTCAGGTCCAGGTCGTGGTTATACGCGATGACATGGTATGCGATCGAGAAGACCTTGGCCGGAGCAATGGCGGGGCATTCGTGGAATCAATGAATGCTCAACAGTGGCTCCGGCAGCTCCTATTTGTGTGCTGGCATTGACTATGCTCGCAGTTCCAGCTCCTTCGGCCAGCTTGGCGATGAACAGGGGCAACCTCAGCACTTCACCTCTTCAAGCTCATGCCAAGAGCTCCTGCTTCAAGCATTGCACAGCAGCTTAACTGAGGCCCAGCGAAGCAAAAATCGCGTTGGATAAGAACCAGCCACTCACCTCAGGCCGTGCAGGAGATGCAGTGAATATCAGGCTTCAGGGTTTCTGCTTCAAGGGGCTCCCAAGGAGAAGAAGAGCAGCCAAAGCTGGCAAGGAGCCTGGGCCTCAAGGCATGCGAAACTGCTTGAAGTCTCGTAAACCCCTGCAGACCCGGCTACTGCCCTAAGTAGTTTGCTTGCTGCACTTCGCACTTTGCCATGGAAAATTAGGCTACCTGAAGCGTCACCTGCATTGATCGGCTTTCAGGCATTTTGCCTTGCGCGTCAGCCGCAGGCCCTCAGCCCGCTCGGTGTCGCTGAGCAGCGACATGGACTTGGCACTGTAGAGAGTCAAGCTGCGGCCTGCCACAGGCCCACAGGTCACTTTCTGCGAGTGGGAGGGAGCCTCCCTGTCCAGCACTCGGTGGCATTGAGTTCAACTGTACATGTCACGAGGTCGCCATATGAAGGGATGGCACCTGAACTACTAGCCGATCCTAGGCGCAACGACATGTGCAGATGACCTTCACTGCCGCAAACACATAATCCCACCGCTTCGGAAGAGTTTGATGTATCCTACAAGCTGTTTGCGCCTGCTTTTGCCCTTGCGCGGTAGTAGGTCGGCAGCTGGTCAAAGGAATTGGCCCTGGCAACATTGTAGGATGATGCGCTTGCACGGTCTTGCAAACAACTGTCAAAAACTGCACTTGCCTTGATCGCCTCGCTGGCCTGCCCATCTGCCTCCAGGATTTGATGGTCGGGAGCTAAAAGTACGCAGCAAATGCGGCATGCGTCAGCTCCCTTCTAAGGCGTGTGCCGTGATTGCTCTTCCGGCGATGGCGCTTCCCAACAGGCTTTGCACAGGCCAGCTGCCCAATAGGGATCCTGAATTGTGAGAACCCAAAGGTCAGAAGGTGCGCAGGCATCTAAAATTGCAGGCAAGCTGCACCAACCGAAATGCTCTTGAAGTTGCACTTGCTGCAGGTCTTCTCATTATCTCGCAGGATTCAGCTTGTGGTCTTGGAGCTACCGAAGCCCTAAAGTTCAGCTGCAAGAGTGGAATACATGTCGCAAAGGGCCTGTCAAGGATTTGAAGCATCCTGCACCTCAGCGTGGGAGACAGCAAAGACCTCCATGGCCGAGGCCGTGCTTTGAATGCTCTAAGCAGGTGCCATGCTGGAAGCCGAGCCGCAAAGACGTACGCCATGAAAGTCGGTCTGGCAGAAGCTCGTGCAAATTAGCGAAGCTCAAAGGCCAGAGAGCTCAAATGCTTTGTGCTGCAACTGTGCTACAGGAAGGCCTGGCCTGCTGAGTGCCTGAGAGGGGCCAAGGCTAGGCAAAGGTCAGAGTGTGGGGACGAGGCGTAGTGACGTACGTAGTGCAGCAAAGAGACTAATGGCCGCTCTGCACATCCTGCACTCCATGCCTTGGCTGCAGATTTGTTTTGCTCCCGTGCTTCTAGAGGAACCGCCCTTGCAGCGCCGGGCAAGCGCCCTGGCTCAGGCGTCTTGTGGGTCAGGTGCATCTGTGAGTTGGTACAACACTTGCAGCACCGGCCAACATCTGCCGCGGAGTTGCAGGACTTGTTGTAGCACGCATCGCAGAGTCCAGATCCCCAGCGAAGCTGTTTCAGTGGAATCTTTTTCTTACAACCTCCGCATCGCATTAAGAAGCTCGCAGACGCGGAAGACGAAACAGCTGGCCACAGCTGCAGGCACTGTTTGCAGCGAAGCCGCAAATGCATTTCTTGTCAAGATCCTGTAGCGGTGTAGCGGCTAAAGCTGGCAGAAAAGAGTCTGGAACATGCCTACTCCTCTGATCTAACCACTGCTTCCGAGCCTTGTAGCAAAAATCGCATAACCCTGAAGTATATCTCCTCAGCAGCACCAGTGTGTAAACATGTCAGTCATGTCATGGACAGAGAAGTGAGACTTAACTGTTTGCAGTCATCAGTGCTTGCAAAGCTGGAGCCTGGGGGAGACAGGCATACAGAAGTCCTACTCAAATAACCCCTATATAACCCCAGTTTCCATTTCATTTTCCATTTTCTTGTCCATTTGATTCTCCATTATAGGGCCCTAAACCCCATATTATGGGGTACCATACAGCTCACAGGACATTCAGAGGAGCCTGTGAAACTCACTTAACCCAGAAGACACTGGCTCACCAAACAAGCTTTACCCCGAGAAGCCCTCGAGTGTCTGAAAATATGAGGGCCAATTTTTCTGTTCCGGTTTGTGGAAATCCCTATCGCTTTGGGGCTTCATGTGGATTTGGGGCATCAGGGGGAATGCCTTTGGTCTGCCTCATTTATTCCAGCAATTGCAGCCCTGTGTTCACGTCTTTGCAGTTCCTTCTCTTGCAATCTCTGCCCATTTTCATGTGTGCGGCCAATAGACAATTCGTCGTCCGGAATGTTCTCGTTGCACCGGACGCAGGTCGTGTTGTACTTCGCATAGCAAGCATCACACAAACCTTGGTCAGAAAACCAGATCTTCAAGGGAATCGGTTCCTGGAATCAGTTCCTACCTCGCCTGCAGCTGGCTTGGTTGAGCCAAGAATCGGATGTGGCGATGCTTCTTCGAAACAGCTGCACGGCATCCGCCAATAGTGTCATAGCATTCATTACAAACTCCTACGCAAATCTTCCGCAACTACGAGATTCAAAGCTTGTGGCTGCTGGACTGGTCCTGTTCGCCAGCCAATTTCCTCGAGCGAGATTGTCTTGTCACCTGGGCTCAAGCACTTTTGCATGAATCTCTTCTGCATGTAAAAATGCATTGCATGCCAATGCCATGCATACCCCTTTCGCTTTGCATTCTGGACACATCCCCTGCACTTGACCTGCACAAAAACAGGCAACGGCAAGCAATGCGCAGCACGGGATGCACTTGACAGATCTTTAGGCTAAACTCCTAATATTCAAATCAGTACCCCTATAATACTTCCTTACATAATCCCCTATATAAGCCCATTTAAGGAGTTTAGACTATAGCACAAATCTGGACAGAGGAGATTGCACTTTGTGCAGGCCTCTCGACCGCTCGAGCAGACTTTACACATCGCAGTTTTCCAGCCAGACCTTGATTTTCACAGTGCGAAGGCGGAGGTCCTTTTTGCCTTTCTTATGCAGAGGCAACAGAGAATAAAGTGGATAATGGAAAAGAAAATGGAAGCTACAGGGATTTAAGGGCTTATATAGGGGTTAATTAGGGGTTATAGGGTTACAATGGGGTTATATTGAGATACTGGAAAAGAAAACGGATACTACAAAACTAAATGGGGCTTCTATAGGGGGATATAGATGTACTGCCAGAATCTGCCAGACGATCAAAACAGGATTCAAGGTCCCAGAGCCAAGGCTAGCTGTACGCGACGCACACACTTCCGGATTGACAGGTCATGAATGTCCTCTACTCAGAAAAGCGGCTCGCCGAGTGAAATTGTCCTCAGCATTTCAAATTTCAAGAGCAAAGCTGCAACACACAAAAGCACATGTCTCAAAAGGCAGCAAAGCCTCGAGCCACACATTAAGCAGGCTTTCTTGCAGGAAGCCCAGCAATCATCGCCTGCCAGCGGCGTGGAACAGAAGGCATTTCCACTGACCAAGGCCATCTCACTAAAGCCAGGATGCATAGCCCGGTCTTGAATTTCATCTCAGTCCTGGCGCAGAGCTTAAATTCCACGGCGCGCGTACTTCAAGAAGCCTTTTCATGGCCGAGCCGCACTTTCAACATTCTGGCACATCCTTTGCATTGCCTAGGAATGTGACAGATACGAACTGTTCTAAAGATCCCTTCGACACGTGCGAAAATGTTTCCACTCAGGCAAGCTGCGGCAACCTGGTGTAACATCTGTCGCATAGGCCAGATGCACCGTGTTTCTGGCTGCGCAGGAGGCCCCTGCCTGGGCTGTTTGGCATGCTATGCAGAAGCCTGATGTTGCGCTCCGTAGCAGAAAGTTAACATGCCGGAACGGTTCGTCTAAAACATCGCTGTACGTCTGGCTAACCGCTTGTTGACCACAGTGCCCGTCCCATTTTTCAGTGCGAGACAAGCTTCAGATTTTGCAGATCTTTGGGGCCGTCTGTGCACCTGGACACTTTGTACCTCTACACAACCTAAGCTTGAGTGAATTTGATTGCTGGGAGCCAGGCACTCTTCGCACAAACCCTTGTAGAGGAGAGGCGTGTACTGCCTGAGAGAGCTGGTGGCCCCTAGGCCACGAAGCGTGCCATCAAACAGAGCATTGGCTGAATGTTTTCAAGCCAGGCATCGGCTTCTCGCACTTCTTGCAACGCTGATGTACCCTCAGTATCTCAGTTACAACTAAGCCAAGGAGTCCCAACCAGAAGCTTATCTGCATCCATCCTTGCCACAGCTTCTGAGGCCCCTGCGCGTTGCTAGGCTCGATAAGGGACACAGCACGTTGGCAGCGGAAAGCTATCTGGCTTTCCTCGCTGGCGTAGAGCAGGGGCTGCTTCATTCTCAAGTGCCGCTGACATTGGCGCAGAAGCGAAGGGACCAGTTGGAATCAGGGCTGAAGTTGTGCTATCATTCTGGCATGCTTTTGCGCTTCCAAACAGAGATCTCAAGTATACCGCTGATGTGTCGCAGTCTAGAGGTCGACAGAACTAGGACTGCACCTACTAGTGCGGCTTCAAGCTTGGTGCAAGACCACTTTCCAAAAGTATTCTTGTTCCGGCCATCTAGTAAATTGGAGCATAGATTGCTGCAGCACAACGAATAAGCAAAACTCCGTATCTTAGCCCCTTTTGAGTGTCTGCCACCAGCTTTCACAGTCAACATGTCTGCATCTTGCCAGCCGTACTCTGTCCTTGTGTCCCGATAGAAAAAGTAGCACATACAGCAGTCTACCATGGCCTGGGTGCGGAGGACTAAGGCACTGATGTTGCGCGGATTCGTTCGCAAGATTTGCTGCGTCGTGTTCCTGGCAGCTTTTTTAAACATCACCGAGGAAAGTCTAGAGCAGAAATTCCTCATCACGCAAAGCCTTTCAGTCACAGATGGTCATAACATGACAGTGGTACAGAACTCGCGGATACTGCTTCAGTTCCTGGGCATCACACAATCGCTGTGCCAAAGAATCTCCTGGCTCTTTCCACCTGCGGCAGCGGGAGAGCCAAGTGCTTCTAAGGATCTAAGTAGCATTGCGCCATCTTCAGGGTCAACGGCGGAAAATCGAAAAGAGCCTCAGAAGTCGCGTAACAAACCCAAGATGCCCAGCTGCGTTGCCAGAATTTCATGCCCGAGGTCATCTGAGACGGCTTCCGCAGACTCCAAATTGGCATACATGTGCAAAGCCTCGCTGCAAAAGCTTTGGAAGTCAACTGAGAACGCCTCCAAACCAAAACCTTCGCCGGTTCGCCACTGGCAAGGGCCTCCGGCTGCTGTGCGTGGCAGCTGCTGTCTGGACCATTCTGAGGCCTCCTACCTATTTCCTGCTACTTCCTAGTTGTCTACTGAGAAA
Source organism: Symbiodinium pilosum (assembly GCA_905231905.1). Taxonomy (NCBI): domain Eukaryota; class Dinophyceae; order Suessiales; family Symbiodiniaceae; genus Symbiodinium; species Symbiodinium pilosum. The sequence continues at coordinate 118,331 of CAJNIZ010043749.1, forward strand.
CTGCACAAGGCCCTACATCTCCGTGATTGGCGATTTTCCGTAAGAAGTAATGGGAATGGCCTGATCTGCATCCGCAAGGCTCGACTCCGTGCTGCCTGCACAGAACTGGCATATCTCTCTCTCCCCCACGCATTGATCCAGACCTAGGGTAACACCCACCAAACACAGGCCGTGACTCTCAGCAGATCAACCCTGGTGTGTCAAGTCCATGCCTACTTGCTTTAGCGCATTTGCGAGCACTGCGTCATCGCCCACCTCCACTTAAGATCTTGACAGGCCCGACAAGTGCTACAGGTGCTGTAGATGTCGTAGATGTAGGTTGTTTTTGATCTTAGGCCAGGGCTTGGCCCAGCGTGGACCGGGCAGCGTCAAAGTGACCGCTGGCAACCTGATGTTTCAGGCAAAACGAGTCGCCAAAACCAACGGTGTGATTACACGTGCGAGCCACCTGCGCAGAAGCAAGTCGAGCACGCACCTTGACATTTGATGGGTCCAATGCCTCAGAAAACTGTAGCCACTTTGTCGCCGACATGCAAGAGGCCTGCGTTGTACTGAGCCATCGACAAGGCACTCTGTGCAGGCTTCAACACACTCGCTCGCCCGCTTGAGCATGAGGCACCTTCCAGAAAGGCATGAGGCGTCAAGCCATTTCCACATCCTGCACGTTCTGAAGGCGGCACGCTGCTGCGACATTCCCCAACAGCTGCGCCCGGAGAGCAGTGTCTTGTCCGACTGCGTCCTGAAGCAACTAAAGCTCAAAGCTCAGAGTCTTGGAAGAAGCCCAAGAAAACAACAAGAGAGTGAAAGCCCCGGTCCAGAGCTCTTCGGTATTCAGCCAATGCTCCTCGGTAATTCCCATCTTTGTACCTGCTTCAACGAGTTGTGACAAAACCTTCTTTCCAAACGTAGGTAGCGCACAGCGCAGTGCCGGCTTCCTTCGCTCGCTGAGCCTGAGGACTGATGCACTGTCATTGGTGCATGTTGAAAAGTTGCCATCCTCCGCAATTGGAGACGGAGCGGAAGGAGCAGCAGCAGCCTCCTGAGCCTCTCTTCTTTCTTGCTTTGGACAACTAGTGTCCATGACCAATTGCAGAGCCTTTGGAGCCTCCTTGGGTGCTGTTGGCGCCGACTCATTGGACCTGGTCAGTGTTACCATGGCCAGCATGCGAATTACCAATCCTGCATCCCGAGGCATGGACGCTGCTCCTGCCAGAAGTCGCTCAACCTTGTAAGGGCCGTGCGCTGATGATTTGTGGTCTAGGCTAATGACCATTCGAAATCAGTGAGCGAGTTATCACTGCCCAAGTTGGGTGCCTGAACAAGATGCTGTCCCATTAGGTGAGCGTGTTTTGTTGCCCACTCAAATTCACAGCAGCTGGAACCAACATCTATCATGTGATACCTCCTCTTAGCCCAACCACAACCGTGCATCGGCGCATTGCAACCTACCATCACAATTCCCGCCTTTCTGTATTCATGATCGTATAACTACGTCTGTCCAAACAGAAGGGGCACACTCAACATCAGCAAAAGAACTACAGCTCAACCTGACTGCCGGAGAGATGCACGGCCAAACGTCAAGCATGCACGATTCCTACCACTCCAAATGCACCTATACACGACAGGCTTCCAAAACGGTTTGCAGGTGAACGTCCGAGTTCCTGGGTCGGATACCTCTGAGCGCACGCCCAGCTGGTCTGCTAGGCAGAGGGTTGCCTCAATTTGTAGGTTAGCAAGTGTTAGCAGGACATTTCAAAGATGAGAAGCAGCCTCGCATTCTGATGGAAGCTGCAGCCGAACTTCGGCTCGAGCTTTCTGGAACAGGGCCTTTTTGCGCCGTGAGGCAAAATGAGTCTCTGAGAAGCTGCGCGTCCTGCAGAGAAACCAGCCTTTTTCATGGCAGCTGGGGACAGGTCAGCCACGCGGGCGAGTGCCTGCTACTTCAAGACAAGCCATGACAAGCCACAGTACTGCATTTTTCCAAGAGCACGAAATGCAGGCAACCTTCGCAGCATCTGCTCTTGTGCCTTCCTTCGGTCAGCGTTGGCGAAAAGCTTTGTCACCAGGACATAATCAGAACGGATGGAGTGGTTGAGAAAGGGGCCCAGTCTTGCAGAGAGGCCAGGCATACTGCACGATTCCTGACTAGAGCAGAGACATGCAGAGACTTCTCAAGTCCAGACCGCGACTCATTGCACACACGGACACACAGGCAAACTTTCAGCCAGGGCACGAGTAGTAGACGCCAGGAACTTCTGCACCGGCGGTCTGGCTCAAACGATCTTGCAAGCAGATTTTCTGAACGTGGCCCACCTCGGCTATGGAAATAGCTTCTGCATACAGCCGCGCTGCTTCCACAAACTGCTTGGCCTGACAAGATCGGATGCAACTGAAAGCAAGCAAACGGACAATGAATAACTGCCTGAAATGCAGCGTTGCCTTCTGCCTTTTTGGCATCAGCCTGGTTCAGGCACTTGCTGCTTGGAGATTTCCCGTAGCGTGGCATCACCCGAGCAAGAGTTGGGACACAGCATGTGAACATTTTGGGCACGGCCTCTGGAGGTAGCTCAACAGTGGCTGCCTCCTCTTCTCCTGCAAACTGAAAAAGAAGTTCTATACAAGAATTGACAAGGTCTGAGATTGCAACTTTGGCTTCTGACAGAACAGTTGACAACATCCATCGGAGCGTGGATTATGCAAGCATTTGCAAAGCCAAGGAAGTTTCACAAACTCAGCGATTGCACATGCTGAGGTAGGCACTGGACTTGACGTCTTCAGCTTCGGGGCAACCTTGCATTTTGCAGTCGCCTGACTTGCACAGACCACTCCGTGACTCCACAAGATCATGGCACATGAGGCATTTTGCCTAGAATCTGAGATGCAAGATACAAGTCATGTCCATCAACCGCTGGGCCTGCAGACTGGCATTCTTTGGAACACCTCCCCTCTCCAGAATGCGGTGGGCAAGCAGCTTCCACTGGCTCAGAGACCATGGCAGCGAATCAGATGCTCTAAGCAGGTTTTGTGTCTTTTTTGCAGTCCAAGTGAGTGAGAAGGCTGTGCTTTAGGACTACGGCGGTCGCTCGCCAAGCTGGTTTTGTGCTGGTGGACTTGGTACCGGACTGTTCCTGAGCTTGGGGCTCAACGCTATGATATGCACACATGCTGTGGGGGATGTTGAACCTGCATTGCATGCAAAGCCTGAATAATCACATCGGCAGAATCATATGTGTCAAGGACTTTTCCTCAGCTTTTCAGAAACGTAGTTTTGGGTACTTTGCCCGAATTTCCGGAATCAACGTCCTTGGTTGTCTTATGAAGCAAAAGCAAGAACTTGCTGCAGAGCATTCAACGAGCATTGAAGTCTTCAGACGAAGGGCCATCGAGAATGCGTCCAGCTGAGGATCATGATCTGGCCTTGCGCTTGGAACAAGCTAAAGCGCCTGGTCCGAGTGTGTAGGATGTATAATGAGATATAGGCATATATAGGGTCGTGTAGGGATGCTTTTTTGTGGGGGTTTAGGATGTGGTACAAGCTGTACACAAGACTATAGAAGACTCAAGCAGTGCGCGAACAGCAATGCACGGGTCCTGTATGCCGAGATGACCTGGGAGGCGATGAAGTCTTGCATCCTCATTTTGCCCATGCTTCGTGCAAAGCTTTGTGATCACTGCTGCGAAGCTCTGAGCCGCAGGCATGTAGGGCCGCCTTCTCACCTGGCAGCCAACTTTGCAACGCCCAACAGGTCCGTGCCAGCAGGACTGCGGCGTGTCAGAGGGTGCCACATTAGACTCGCGAGATATCGTCCGCTCGAGCCTAGGAGCTTGCCAGTCTTGAGGGCTAATGGCATCCAAAGATCCGAGGCGGCTGCCAGTGCGGCGGCCCATGCTTGGGGGGACAAATGAGCTCCAAGTTTGGCCGCTGGCCCCACATGGCCTAATCAAACTGGCTCTTGCAGATCTGCAACTGCACTTTGCGTTGGACAGCTGAGATAGCAGCAGCTGCGGTCGACTTGAGAACCTGGTGCTGCCACAAGCCACAGCATGACACTAGGGCATGAACAGAATGCCTCAGTTCCACCCATATCGTAGGCAGCGTCCCATAGAACGTGTGGAGTTGGGCCCGCCTCATTATATCTCTGCAGTCCATCGCGGTGCCAGAGCTTGCATCCGCAATCGTGTGTCTGGTCTACAGTCTACAGCAACTCAGCCAGTAACGGACCTGTCCTCCAAGTGCACATGTACCTCGCTCACACATGTCTTTAGTCATCAAGCTGGAGCTCCGTTAAAACCAAGAACGCCATGTAGGTCCAAGACGAAGCTCTCTGGATGGTCGAGCTCAATCCTGCGCGCTGGTTCAGGCAGCTTCCAAACTCGACCGACATTGTCTCACAACTTGTTGTGCCTGAGCGTCCCAGTATGTCCTAGTCAGTATAGTAACTTAAGACCAAGGACAGACGGCTTGGCCACTGCGTGTAAACTACTTCCACCGAGGTGCTGGGGATGTGGGTAGCCCTTCAGCGTCGGAGCCGGAGCTGGGCCTCCCGGGCCTGGGCCCCAAGCCTCGGCTCTCGGCTGAGCTGTTGATTTGGCCAAAAACGCCAAACTATTGCAAACGCGATGCATTCTGTTGGCAGGTGAAGCGGGAGCTGTCCTGGGTTGTGAGTGGGTGTCTGAAAAAGCAAGCAACAGTGTGAGCTCAAGCTTCACTCATGAATGCACCGCTTTCCATGCACAAGCTCATTGAGTCAAGCGACTGTCAAGTCGCTGAAGTGGATTGTTTGTGACCTGCCGGCTGCCAGTGCTCGGGCGCTCACTTGCAAATGAACAAAGGATACTGAACAGGGGCTCAAATATTCTTCCAACACCTGGTGACTGAATGTTGAAAATCCACATGCGACCGTCGGTCTGTTCAACTCTGTATGTGGCTGTGGTGACCGATGCAAGCTTGAACCCACAGGCTGAAAGCACTGCCTGTGATCCTCCAGGAGCTGAAGCTCACCTCCATACCCAGTTTTGGGAAGTGAGGTGACCTTGGGGCAGCAAGCACACAGACGCAGGAGGTGACGTGCAATGCTGGCAATGCTAGATTTGACCAAACCTTGACATTTGGTGAGGCTCCGACACCAGCTCTGGCGTTGTTGGTCCAGCCACCAGGCCTGGTGCGCACTCGTTCTGACGTCTGTCAGTTAAATTGCAGAGGCAATTTCATCATGCGCAAACCATCAATGCAGCAGCACTCATCAAGGGTTTTTGCATGCTAGGATTATTGTTGCTGCCAAGGTTCGGAGGCTCATGCGTCTCCTTGTACCTTGGCTGATGGACACACAGGCGTTCAAAATTCAAGCAAAATTATCCGTGCTGCTCTCAACCTATTTGCACAGTCAAGGCACTCGTCGCTTGATGGGTCCAAACCAAGATTGCCCAACAAGGCCTGCACGGACAAAGGACAGTTTGTAGGACTTGCGACTTTTCACCTAACACCTTGAAATTGCTCTCACGCTATTTTGTTGTCTCATGGATCTTCTGCTTTATCCGACTAGCCAATTCTGTAGGCCACTCTGTCGCGCATCAATGTCGCCTTGCGGTCCTTCTTGTCAACCTGCTGCGCACAAGAAATCTGCTCTACGAGGCAGCCCCGTGGTGCTGACAGTGCCAACCTTCGGCTTGGTGCCACCTAGCCAGGAGTGAGCAAAGCATTGCAGAGCTAGCACCCTTCCGGCGTCTTTAACTCTAGCTCCACCTGCCAAGCAGGCTTGAGTACACTGGCTCATGCTTCCCATTTTCTGCACCTTGTCCAAGCACCGCCAGGCCACCCTGACATGTGAAGTTCCAGGAAAGACGACTGCTAGAGACCTGGAAAACGGCTCCGAGGCCTTGTCCTGTGTGTCAGAGCTCATCATCTCCCACTGGCAAGCAAGTGCTGTGCGGTCGCATCACAGCTGTTGTCTGACATGCATCTGATATCGACGTGAAATGCTCCTGCTTGGGCTTCCAGTTGATCGTCTTTCGTTGTGCATCTTGAGTTTCATGTTCCAAGGCCACACAAAGCTTGCCCGCAAGCCAGCCAATACAATACCGTGCCGACACACAACAAAACCTCTACGTGCCATCCTCAACTGGCGGGCGCGGGCGAACTGAACTCGTTCATGCGCTAAGGCCTTGGGTGGTCTGTCCTTCTCATCGAAGTCGGACAGAGACCCTGGTCCAGAGCTCATGCTTCAAAACTCAGCATAGGCTTGGGGACAAGAATTTGCTGCGCCTTTCATGATCAGAGCACCCCCGGCAGGATTATCCTGGCCAGTTGAACGAGCTGCGGATACGCAGCAAACATGCAACTCTGCGCAGGCTCCAATCAGTGCAAAATCTAAGCTTGAACTCTTACGGCTACGACCAGCCCACTTTGGCAAAGTTCAGTTCAGGCTGCGGCTACAGTCTGCGCCTTGTCCCTTCCAATGCCTCCATCACCAACGCCCAAAAACCAGTCACCAACTGGAAAGGTGACCTGGTCTGCTCATGCCTCCACAACCTCTAAAAGAAAGCCTAACACAAGACAAAGGCAGGCACCGTTCGTTTCAGGCGACCTGCTGCTCTTACCTTATCTTTGAAGGCTGGTGCTTGGCTGCAAGGAACTGAAGGGCAAGGCCTCGTTGAGCCAGCGCTCATCCTTGCTTCTGTCAAGCGCTCCTCTGCAATCCATGTGATGTTTGGCATGTATGAGACTCATGCATAAGAGAATTGGCCAGCCTGGTGCACTTTGCCCAGTTCCAGGAGCGGCGATCATGGACTTATCATTCGCGGCCTGGCACAACAGCTCTTAGATGCTGCGTGGCAACTTCCAACTTGACAGCTGAAAACACACACTAAACCAGAGCTAGGTCACTGCAGAGTTGTCCTTCTCAGGTGGGCCACTGGCAAAGCTCACAGCCTACAAGCGGCATGGAGTCAGTGCAGCCACAGCCCTTGAGTGCCACAGTGGAAACAAACAAAAATGCCTTGGATCCGGAGGATCGGCTCATTGGCATACCAAGTTGAGCCTGAGCCTTCGCAGCGCTATGAGCCTCCATCTCCCTCTGAATTTTTACAATTCGATTTTGTTAGTGCCAAATTGGATAGGGCGTATCCGCTCTTGCAGGGGAAGGGTTTGGCTGTGCTTGCAACTTGCCTCCAAGTGCATGCGATTCACCCCAGCGCCCATGGCAGCAGAGTCTGGAGGAAAGCACCAACAATTAGCGTGCTGCGCGTTCCGTGGCCACGCAAACATAGACTGCATGGGGTCCGGTTGACCAGGCTGCATTCAAGCCGAGTCAGGCGTATGAAGATAAAAGCCTAATTCAAGCTTGAAGCCAATCTGTTTTCCCAGATACGCATCACTTCAGCCTGCAAATCTTGCCATAACCAGAGCACAGCATAATGAGAGCATCAAAGTTTTGTTTGAAATGCATGGGTGAGACAGGTTGATTTCCTAGCATGAGAACCTAATCTGAAACGCATGAGGCAGCCGGTTCATTTCAGTTTCTTCTCCTTTGGCTTGAAGGCCTGGAAGCTTTGTGACACTTGTCAAGCATTTGTCAACACGCTTGCATTGGCTTCCTGAATCCAATGTGGCCTTGGCAGCTTCTTGGGCAGCAACGGCCCATGCTTCGGAAGCATCTGCGTGCCTGGTACAATGATACAAACTTTCATGCATCCCAGCTCTGACACGCGAGCACTGATTTGGTCTCAGCTGCTTCTTGGCTCGCAGGAGCGACTTCTCCAGCTCAGGTGCTACATCCGCGGCCTTGGAATAAATGCTGCTCGCAGAGTGTCTGGGCGATGCTGGCATGGTCCATTTAGAAACCCGCTGTCAAAGCAGCAGGTGCCGGCGACGCCGCCGGGGCAGGTGCAGGCGCTGGTGCCTCTGTTGGGTTTTTGACCCCGAGCATGGAGCATCGAGGACTTTCGCACATCCCGACAAGCTGCGATGCACCCATTCCGCCGCTTTTTTCCGAGTGAAACCCGCAGACTCAGCTATGCGAGCCAGCTGCCAGATGTGATTGCTTGAGTTGCCCTCGCTGTATACAGCAGTACTGGCAGGCTAGATAATTATGCATCACTTGGGGCAGGCTCTTCCCCCTCAGGCTGTGAGGAATCCACCTGCGCGGGGTAAGTGTTGGACAGCGCATGTACGCAACATGCCATCCTTGGCAGAGCCCTGGCAGGCTGGGTAAACCTTCAACAAATTGACAAAATAACGGCAACCGCTTCAGCTGTGGCATCCGAGGCAGCATTGTCAGTGATAGAGGGAACAACAACATCCGCAAACTTTCCTTGATCACTGATTTTCCGTGCATCAGCGACCGCACAAGCGCAGCCACCACCTCTGTCACAAGAATGGGTGGTCATAACATGCCATACCTAGCGCGAAGAATCGGCCGCTTCGGCCAGCACCTCCAATCCATCATAGCAACCGCCACCAACGCCACCAACGCCACCAACGCCACCAACGCCACCAACGCCACCAACGCCACCAACGCCACCAACGCCACCAACGCCACCAACGCCACCACCGCCGCCGCCCACGACAACGACAATAACGAACAGAAAACAACCTCGGCGCTCTGCCATGCTCTGCTCACTCGAAGCTTTTCCCCACTGACCGCAAGGCCGCTTGCTCGGACTACGCATTTGCGTCTCAGATCCAAGAGGTCGAAGTCTTATACCCTTCTGACAAAGCAAGAAGAAACACTTAAGCAGTGTGAGCCATTTTTGGCAGCACTACGCTGCGGGATATCGACCGATGCTTGGGGAAGAAGGCCACAGCATTGGCTCACGAATCTCAAGGCAAGAACAAGCATCTGCCTCTCAGCCTGCACCAGAGTCAATATCCTCGACTTGCAGAGCGACACCGTCAAAGGTGCTAGAACCAGTTCTCTGGCACTTCAACCGAACGCCCGAATTACAGAGACTTCAACATTGGAACAGGCGAGCTTTGTCGCAGCCATTTGCTCTTCAGCTTGGCTCAGCTTGGCTCAGCGTGGCTCAGTCGTAGTCTGAGTCGCCATAGTCAGCAGCCATGGCTGCCTTGTCACGTTCACTTTGCTGCCGTCGCTTGTCTATCTGGTAGTCGACCCGCTTCTTCTGCTTCACGCTCCTGGTGTGCTTGGCATCATGCGTCCAACCCCTCACAAAAACTTCTTTCTGGGCATAGTAGAGATCCGTTGCATCCCCTGTGGTGTTCATCCTTTGAAGCTGCGGCGCAGCTGTTGCAGGGACTGGTGCAGGGACTGGCGCAGGAACCGGCTTGGCCACGAAGGCCTTGGGTTCCGGCTTTCTGCGGGTTGTGACGGTTGTCCAGGATGGAGATCCCGGAGCGGTTGGTGAAGAAAGGGCGGGCCCGACGGTGTAGCCCAGTGTCAGTGGTGGCGGGACTGGTCGCGGCTGGGCTGCCACCATGTGCGGAGAGGCCCCTTGCCTAGCTTGAGCGACTGGACCCTCAGCCTGTGCACTCTGAAGGTCGGGACGCACAACATGAGAGACCTGCAGCGGTATGAGGTCCAAGATACTTCCACCAGGGTAGACAGCTCCCGTTGTCGGGTTCGCCAAGTTGCCTGATAGCGGCATCTGTGGCATGCTGGGTGATGCGGGAGGCAAATCGCCGGCGCCCACGTGCATCGGGCTGAGGGCAAATCCCTGCAGAGGGGACGCAAGGGGCGAGCCAGCGAAGGAAAGGCATGGGGAAGCATGCGGAGACTCCAGGACTCGATATGGATTGCCAAAGCGTTTGGCGTTCATTCCGCCACCGGGCACCATGGAGCCTGAGGCACTTGACCTGGGTTCGGTCCACCTGCAGTCAGTAGCTACAGAAAACTAGTCTCCAGTTGCCTGACGAACTTGATTGTCCTGCCGACGGTGTATGCAGAACTGCTGTTGCTCTCCCTGCTGGAATCAGCACATGACTGTGCATACAGCTTGGGCCGATGATCTGAGGAAGTGGAGCATGCAAGCAGGAAGACATGCTGCTGAAGGCATTTTTGAGACTGCTGCGCATGCGATATCAGTGGCATATGCATGCACGCATATGCATGCACAGAGCATTCCACAGGCCTTCAGCTTTCGCTTCTTCTTATTCAGAAGCTTTTGCTTCGCCTTGGCTGCCAGCCTGTTTCGTGTCAGTGCAGGCAACAGCAAAATAGATCACACAGTGGCTGACACGAGCCTGCCCTTGGAGTCAGCTGCTTTGGCTGCTATTTCGGCTGCACACTTGGCCTGTGAAAGCTTCTCCTGCATGCACCGCAAAGGGGGGGGTTACAGGCAGAAAGCTGTCAAACCCTGGCCTTCAGTCACAGAGATGCATCCCTCATTTCATCGCTGCAATCTATGGTTAGGCCTTGGTGCCGTGGATACGGGAAAGCTCCTCTGCCTCGTCAGCCTGGCCGGCACCCTGTACGACCGCATGGGACTCTACACTTGAAGCAAAGGATGGCAGAAGACTCAGGGAACGGTGTGCGCCCTCCCGACAATGCTAACACAGCAAGAATCAGGGTGGCAAGCATCTCAAGCACCCAGCGCCCTCAAAATCGGCTTAGTTGCAATCTGCCAGGACGACAAGCTGCTTCAAATGCCGCCTCAGCTCAGTACTTTTGCAGCTGAGGGGATGGTGGGTCCCCATTGCCGTGGCAAGCCTGTAGCACCTCATCCACCATCCTATACCTCATGGATCCTCATGGAAGGCGCACCTTGCTCCGCGGACGTTCTCAGGTTCGAAAGTCTTGCCATCCTCCCAAGCGGACAGGCACGGACCCTAAACGAAAGATACGCGTTTCGTGCGCCAAAGTCTGCTTGGCACGCATACTACTGGGCAGGAAGGAACCATAGCTCACAAGTCGAGGAAAGGCCTTCAGACAGGAACAAGGACATGCTTACACGGATGACAAGCACGAAACCAAACACTTATTGTCAGGTCAGGCTAAGGCCCAAGAAGTATCCCCGCCCTCAGTTGCGCTCTGACTCTGGCCTGAATGACAACTCGAACGTGCTTCCCACCTAGCGAAATGATCTGGCTGCCACCGCAAGTGAGAAGCTGACCAATGTTGGAACCATGTGAGGTGTGCGAAACATGAGGATTCCAAGATCAAGCCTGGCAAGGACTGAATCCGTGTACCAGGGAGGGCTTCGTACTTTCCCTGCCAGAGAGTTGAAAGAGGCATGTAGATTCAGCATACGTATGCACTCCAGATGCTGGCACTGCCTTCGTCAGAGTAACTGAGGTGGTCTTACGAGCTTTCTTTCGCTGAGAGGGACGATCATCAATGATGTAATCTCTTTTGGCTTTGGGCCTCAGCCATCAAATACATCCCTTTGCAATAGGGCCATAGTCTATAGTCATTCGAACATACCGATTTCTGCACTGTGGGATCCTGAGTTCGGTGCAGCATGCGAACCTGGGCATGTGCGCTGGTGGCATTTGTTTGGCCACTTACGATGGATATGCCAAGCGGCTGTGGGAGCCTTCTGCGCTTCCCGCTTTGCAGTTGATCGGTGCCTTTTGGATCCAAAGCCGACCTTCAAATCCAAGCCCGCTCGCTTCCCCAAACTCTCCACACTCCTGTTTTTGGGTTGCAGGCTTTCCGCGCCATGGCTCAGGCTGGAATCTCGTCCAAGGCATACTAAGGGGAGCTGTACCAAGATCGTCATTTTAGCGCTTGCAAAATGATAGCTTCTTGATGTGAAGATGTCCAGAAGATCTCGTCATCGAAATGTGAGCAATGGAGCCGAAAATTCTGCACGACTAGGTAATGCCCACCAGGCAACAAACTAAAGTCGATCTCCAAGTCTCGTGCGATCGGAGTGGATCTATGCTCCAAAGGCAGTCCAGCAACCACCTGAATGGATTGCAATTCTTTGCCACTGTCCGCACTATACGGATCTGCTGATTTTGCCACTGTCCGCATTATACGGATCTGCTGATTAAGTCCAAAACTCAATGTTTTCTCCGCGTTCCAATTCAAAACAACAAAGTTGGACCAGCCAGGAAGAGACTGAGCTTGCCACGGCCAACGCCAAAGACAGCTGCCAGTAGCTCAGCTTCATTACTGATGGGCAGAACCGTTCCCGAGCCAAACGCTGCTGCATGATTAGGTCATGCATCGCATGGGCTTGCAAGGTTCAGCCATGCGCAGCTAGCAGAGTCTTTTCAGCAGTCAGCCTGCAGAGACTAGTACTGCCGTGTTTGCTCACTCGAACACCTGACGATGCTCCAGTACTGCAAAAGCAGGTACGGTATGATGCTGCGGATTTTGAGATGCACGCAAAAAGCAGCAAGAGGGAAGAGGCTCCGACCAAATCAAGCGCGGCAGCATCTCTGTCCGCCGTATGCCCGACGTACCTCCAGCCCTATTCAAGCTGGACATAGCTCTGAGCAGCAGTAACCAAAATTATTTACTTCGAGCATCCCCACCCTGAAGGCGTTATTGCACAACAAGTGTAACGTTTCCCTGCCCCCCCTCAACTGTCTTCCTTGCCGCACTGCAAATGCGCTGCAAGAATATTGATACTCTGCCGTTAGGCACTCCAGGGATACTCTGCGGTT
>CAJNIZ010043749.1:131001-160708 GCA_905231905.1 Symbiodinium pilosum
GGCAGTGTAAGGATACTCTGCGGTTGGGCACTGAAGGGATACTCTGCGGTTGGGCACTGCAGGGATACTCGGCGGTTGGGCACATCCGTTAAGCATTGCAGGGATACTCATTGGTTGGGCATTGCAGGGATACTTTGCAGTTGGGCACTGCAGGGATACCTTGCGGTTGGGCACTTCGAGGATACTTAGTGGTCGAGCACTGCAGGGATACTTTGCGGTTGGGCAGTGTAAGGATACTTTGCGGTTGGGCACTGCAGGGATAGTGTGCGGTTGGGCATTGCAGGGATACGTGGTGGTTGGGCACTGCCGGGATACTTGGTGGTTGGGCACTGCAGGGATACTCTGCGGTTCGGCACTGCAGGGATACTCTGCAGTTGGGTACTGAAGGGATACTCTGCGGTTGGGCACTGCCGGGATACTTGGTGGTTGAGCACTGCAGGGATACTTTGCGGTTGGGCACATCCGTTAAGCATTGCAGGGATACTCATTGGTTGGCCACTGCAGGGATACTTTGCAGTTGGGCACTGCAGGGATACCTTGCGGTTGGGCAAGGACAACATCTACTTTAAAGTCTAACAACCCCACTGCGAGGGTGGGGAAAAACCAAATCAAAAAAGACCTTACCAAGAAAGACATGCTGAGCTTCGCACATGTGATCTCTGCAGCGCTGCTCTCCAATGTAGAAACCTGCCACACATTTCTGAGAAGCAACGGTGCAGTGCTAGCCAGCACCCCCCCCCTCCCCCCAAGTATATCGAATGGTACAAGGTCTCACAACTGCCAGCATTCTAGCAAGTGACTGTCACTTTGCAGCATCAAGACCTGCATATTTGACAGGTCAGGCAGATCCTCCTCCTCCCCTGTGGTGTGGTGTTTGCTTTATTCCATGACTGTCAACTAATTCAATTCTTTCCCCCTGCCCCCCTGTGGTGTGGTGGGTGTGCTTTCTCCCGAAACTGTCAGCAGTAGTATCTTTTGCTGAAAACATTCAGACCTCCTCCCTCCCCCTGAAGTGTGGGTGGCTGCCTTTCTTCAATAACTGTCACCATTCGTGTCAAGTCATTCGGATCTTTCCCCTCCCCCCTGTGGTGTGGATGGTTGGGGGACATGCACCATCCTTGTGATTGTTGGCATTTCGGGGATCTGCAACATCAAACACAATGGTAATTCGCGGATCGTGATTAGGACCCCCACCATTTTCGTTAGCGTTGGCAGTCTTGAGCTTTGGGACATCAAAAATGGTTACAGTCAGGACGATTGTGATTAGAACGCGCACCATCCCTGTGACTGTTGGCACTTTTGGTATGATTTGACATCTGCGGCAGGAAAAACGGTGAAAGTTACGAGGATTATGACCAGGACACCCGCGATCCTTGTGACTGTTGGCATTTTAAATCTTTTTTGACATCAAAAACGACGACAGTTAGGAAAATGGCAACTCCGAGGCTTCAAAAACAAGGACAGATACGAGCGTATACGTACTTTTATGGTAGTCTGTTGCGGCTGTATGCACGCAAAAATTCAGTAGGCAGCAGTTGTTGTGTCAGGCGTGATTGGCTTGGGGTGGTAGGCCGAGGGAACTAAGAACTGTCAAATTCATTGCTTGCTGCAGAGGCGCACAATTGACCTAGCATAAACCAGATCAGCAGGTACAGAATGGTATGGCTGGCTGCAGCTGTTCCGACATCTCATCAAACCAACAAAGGAGTTGGCCTGTGCAGGACCTCTGTGAGGGAGGCAACATGTTGGTCCAGGCCTGCAGGACTTGACAAGAAGCAAGAGAGCCTGAAATGTGTATAAGATGGGCTCCCCGGGCTCCCAGCACAGAGTAGCTTGCAAGCATCTGCTGGGCAGGAGCTGTCTCGAACCACCTACGAACTGCCAGGCCAAGTCCTAATTTTGAAGCAGATTTCAAAAGCAAAAGGATCTTGGGCCTTGTAAGGAGAAGCCTTCTGCTCATTGGGATAAGCAGCCAACCAGCCACCATATCGAAGATGGTTCACGGGCTGCGCATGGCTATGCCATCTACTGAAATTTTTTCAGATCCAGCTGACCGATTCCCACCTTGAAGGAAAGCCAGCACTCGTGAAAATCGGATGTAGGAGCGAGCAGCCTCAGCATGTACCTGAGCAATTCTGAACATGTTGCTCCATCAATCATTTACCGCTTCGAGTGGGCACGTATCGGGGACCAGCCTATCTTGCCAGTACACCTGGGCAAAACTTGTTCTGTTGGAGTGCTCCCGCAGCCCGGTGCAGACACCAGGACCCGAGCACTGTGGAACTCCACGGAGCAAGCATGTTTTTCATCACCAGTAACGGTCCAGCCCTGCCAAGACAAACCCATCGACATGTGAGGATGTGCCAGATTCACGGTACGCATTTTGGGGGCTCCTGTGCCAAGGCATCTGATGTTAGCATCATCTGAACCAATGGTATGACCTTTCAAAAATATTGGAATATTCCAGTGAGCCAGGTACTAGTTGTGGCAAGGATTTCCTCTAAGAACTTCTGATATGTCATGATGAGCTCCGAATAATTGAGAGATGAGGCAGCAATTGTGATAACCCAGGGGCCAAGAATCCAGATTCTAAGATGCTCATCATGCTCACCTTTCATGATTGGTTATTGCGCTGCTGCTGCTGCTGCTGCCGCCGCCAAGTGCTCGTCCTCCTCCTCCCTCCCGCTCCTTCTCCTTGTCCCCCATCTCCTCCTACTCTTACCGCCATACTCTTACCGCTGCCAGTACTACTACCGTGACCAAATCCAAATCCCTGCTGAATCAAATCCGCGGCGGCTTTTGAGTAAACCAAAAAAACATGCCTTGCCAAACTCTGGCGGGGCACAATCCCCTTCGAGGGTGTCGCTCAATAATCCAAGTTGTATTCTCGCTCGAAATAACAAGAAGACTCTTGGGCATCTGTGTCTTACTGTGGGGCCCGGCATCTGGCGTCAAACAGAGATACTTTGTGGATCCATGCCACCTGTCAGCACAGCAAGCTATCTGTTGACGGCCGAGCAATGAAACGCGCGAGGCCTAATTGCAAGTGCGTACCACATCCTGACTCACTACTCTCACTTCACCATCAAGCTAGGACGACTCCTGAAATTGCTGTTTTCCTGACTTATTGACATCTCTTATCTCATCTCTGCATCAAACTCCCTGCAATGGCTGCAGGCAGAGCCATCGTCCAGTGCTCAGGTTGCCTGAGTCTGGCTCGCATTCCGGCAAGCTGGCCAATCCTGCAAGCGATCACAACACCATCTATCATAAGCTTAAAGGCATACGGCTCTTGAAGCAATCACCATTTAAGTTGTTGTTTTGAATTTGAGTCCCGTCTCCAGGCCTTGAAATGGACCCTGAAGTGGTGCATGTTTCAGACATTCCTATCCTCGATTCCCTTTTTGAGGAAATATTTGTCGGGGAAAAGCACACAAAGTTGAATGTCTTGTGCAAGCAGGTAGGCAAAGATTGAGACAACAAAATATGTCGAGTGGCCTGCGCCCCGCTACGCAGGCAATCGCTTTCTCTGCCGGATCGTGTAAGCTGCCGTTGGACCGGGCAATCTCGCAGCAGAATGCATGCGGAGCGTAGAAATGCCATGCAGACTATCCGACTATCCCCAAATACGCCTCGGGGTAGAAAATTTCAAAGGCCCACCGAAACATGCCCATACCCATCCTGGCACTGACAGCTCAGAAACTGATCTCCAGCAAGTCTCAGAGATCTGAGACACTTGAACATGCCAGAGCTGCCCGTTGTAGAGTTGATCCGGCATGACAATGAAACTGGCATGCGGAGAGCTGCGGTGGGATGAATGTAGCTTGTTCTGGCAAGTCTCGGCAGCTGCACCAGACAGTTCCCATCAGAACGTAGACCAGAATGAGCTTTGAAAGCCTAGCTGCCCCAATGAACATTTGCAAAATTATATACCTTGCAACTGCCAGCAGGCCCGGGATGTGCGCCAGCTGAAAAAGTCCACGCTGTGAATATAGAAGCCTTTTACAAAAAAATGCGGCAAGCGCGAGTCTGCTCCTGATATCTGCACA
Source organism: Symbiodinium pilosum (assembly GCA_905231905.1). NCBI lineage: Eukaryota > Dinophyceae > Suessiales > Symbiodiniaceae > Symbiodinium > Symbiodinium pilosum. Next base: position 135,051 of record CAJNIZ010043749.1, read on the forward strand.
ACTGAGGGCGCCACATTGAACCAAGGCAGGTGCAGCCACCAGGGCCAGCCTCCCAAGTCATCAAAGCACAGGCTGCCAGAATACCAGAAAAAACCGGGAGCCTCATCAAGTTGAGCGATCTCGCCAACACCTTGCATTGAGCTGGATCGCGGCAAGTTCGGTTGCTGCGAGAAACCATGACGTTTCACTCCGGACCTCATGGAGAGTTGTCAGTAGCTTGGAGGCTGAGACACCCTGGCAGAAAAGGAAGCATGCGAGATGGGTTCCTCTCGGTTCACAGCAGTTTCAATGAAGGCCTGCGCCGAGCCCAGGTTGACCCCGACCCTGGCCAAGGTAGCCACTACATCAAAGCAAAGAAGAAAGGCCTAAGGCCAAAACCTGACGATGGCCTCAATCGTGCTTTTGAAGGTGCAAGACTCGAAACTGTTTGGAAGCAAGGTCCGTCAAGCTGGGATGGCGACTGGGTCAGACCAGTGCTCCATTTCAACTGAAGCTGAGCTTGAGCTCCACTTAAAACACGTTGAGACTACTGACAGGACGAGGTGTTACCTCTGCATGATGTTCCGCAAAGCGTGCGAAGTCCGAGTCAGCTTGCCGATGTGGGGACTGGTAGTCTGTGATCAAAGAAGCTAGGTTGAGTCTGAGACTGCTGCGCAAGGTCAACTTTAAGCAAACACTGAAGCTTTTGCAAAGCAAATAGCCATGTAAGGATGTTGTGGCAGTCCTAGCCATCCACTGAGTCGTCCACAGTTTTACGCTCTTGCATGCTCCTGCTCAGACCTCTGGGATCCTCAGCCAAGGATTGAAGCCTCTGGGCCCGCCAGGAGGTCGACCCCTCAGCAGTGGAGGTAGCATTCCAGGCGGCTTTGGCCAGGGACCTGAGCTGAGTCTTGTTGCCACGTCACATGTTCGTCCTTAAAAACCCTTAACATCCAAAAGCTGTGTCAACCTCAAATCCTTTATTTGGCAGAAGGACTTGGCAGCTGACAGCCGACCAAAGGCCATTGCTTTTCGGAAACCTCCAAAGAAGCAAAGTGCCTGCGCTGCCGGGTTTCCAAGCAGCTCCTCATCCAGAAGATCCATGGCCTCACGAAGGCCACTACTCATGTCGATAGTTTCCACAATGGTCTCTGAGGTATCGGTATCATCTCCTCGCGGGCCCTTCTGGAGTATAGCTTCGACATCTTGTCGGCTCTCTTGTTCCACTTCGAAGAACAAAGGGATCCGCTTGCGCAGCAGTAGGCGTATTCCGTCTGATGGCCCAGACTTTTCATGGTCTCTGCTCTCATCCTGTGACAAAGCTGCACATAGTTGCGACAGGCGTTCTCTCTTCCAGTCGCTGTCACGTGTTCGCCGTTCACCGGCAGAACATGCAGTACACGCACAATCAAACCCGAAGCGATCACTGATTTCTCCGAGACGCTCACGAGTAGGAGCACACAGCGCCAACAAGGACAAATACGAAATGCAGAGCTCTTCGCCCTCAGCAATGCTGCAAGAAGCACGCAGAACTTGCGTGCCCCGGTCCTCCTGCCAGCTGTGATGGACGTTGGGCTGACAGCTGTGGTTAAAGCGCGACAGAAAGAGGAAAAGGCCGGCTGAATCAGCATCTAAACCCAACGCATTGGTTCGAGCAATTCCAAGCGCCGTCTTAAAGCCAGGCTCGCTGCACGTGTCGGCAAGATCCCAAAACAGGGCAGCAGACTCTTCATCGCATTGAGATTCCACCGTTTCCTTCAGACTAGATTCCCAAAGATCAAACGCCCGATCGTCAATTAGAACATCCTGCAGATCACCGAAAATGACTTCAAAGGACTGGTTTTGAAACAAGAGCAGTGGAGCTTCTTCAAGTAACAGCTCGCCTCTTGCCAGAGGTGCCGTAGCAACCACTCCCAATCCCTTGGGTCCCACATTGGTCACCCTCAGGTTCTTGCTGATGAAAAGAACTTCTGATGCGGTTGCCCGTAATCTAATTCTCTGCCGCTGCAAAGGTGCGAACGATGCTGCAAAGGCAACTGGCATGAGGATCCTTTGAAGCCCGATCGAAGGCTTTGGGAGAGCAGAACGTCCACTTGACGTCGGATCAGAGTAGCCGCGGGGCACAGCCAAGGAAGCCCCTTGAACAAGCGAATGCACTCCATTGCAGAGCATTTTGCGTTGCAAATTATGCGAGCCTCTTACACAATTGCTGCGTTCATGTCGCTGATTGCGGTGGCTGAGCGCCTCAAAGCTAAACGCGAGCTTCTGTAACGCTAGAATCGAATCGACTGATTCGAGTCCGCTTTTCAGAGATTGGCTGGTTTCAGTCGAGATGAAGCTTCCATCCCTCTTTGAGCCGTCATCCCCACCTTGTCTATGAACCAGTTCAGAAGGCCCAGTCCCAAGCGCATGATGGCTGTCACAGATTGCATCATCCTACCTGCAAGTGCACCTCTGAAACGGACCTGTAGAGGTGTATCCGACCACGACGTTTTGCACAAGCATGCTGGGCGAAGGTGCCCTCCACAGCATTGTCATGCGTCTTGAAAGTTTTTGTGAAGGGCAAACAGGTCGTTCCTTTCCTTGTAACTATCTGAGCTCAAGCTTGTAATAGCACCAGGCTGGCTGAACCGCGGTCCTTCTCCACAAATGATGAATCACTGCTTTTGTTGACCGATGCTTGCGAGGCTCTGGTCTGGTGATAACTAACACGCTTTGGAAGCTTTTGCTGCCCTGGCCTGTGCCTCATGTCCCTGGCTCTTGCAAAGTTGTGTCTGCGCGTAGAAGATGTTGACAATAAATGTGTTTCTTCGCTTAGGTACCGGTGACTGGCGACTCAGGACTCAGCAGCGGCTTTAAGTGTGACACGTTGTGTGATCCAAGACTCAGTTGATGTAGCCGCCGGGAGCCTGACCAATAGTTTATCCAAGAACTTTCTGAAAGCTTTCCGTATTCCTGCCTGAGCTTCTGAGTCCAGATACCTGCACGCAATTCCACACAGGCACTGAAGTCGACATCTAGCTACCTTGCAGGCTCCCCACCCCAACATTCAAGCTGATGCCTCTTCATCATCAGCATGTAGGCCGCGCATGCGTTTGGCAGGGGGCCTGCAGGGGCAATCTTGAACCTCATACATCCAACTTCCTTGTGCAGCAAACGACTGCTAAGCGTGTCTGGGCCTGCGATGTTCAGAGAACGATGCTCCGCATCTCCAGGTATGTCGCGAATCCCAATTTTGGTGTTGGTAAGTTGCTGCACCTCCTGAACAAGATGGCTGGCGGGTCCGGTCCCTCTGCAAACCTGCCAGCACCACAGCGGTCATGTTCTTTTTCACTCCGCGAGGCGTCTCGGACAAGACGAAACCTGTCCAGGCTGCAGAGTCTGCCATCGCGTCTATGTCCTGTTTCAAGAGCAAGCGTTCCGGAAACGGCATGCCGGCACAAGACAATCTTGCTTCTCGCAAATTCTACTGCCCCGCCTGCAACAGCAGCAGTACTCCGCTACAGAGACAGGGTAAGAGTCACCAGCTTTCTGAACCATGACTCGAACCCGCACGCTGCCTGCATCAGGACATGCCTGCCCTTCAACAGAAAATTGTGTGTCATTTCTTGCAACCCTTTGTCAGTTGGCGTTATGCTCATTAACCAAGCCACTCTGGGTACGGACCCCCATAGAGTGTCACATCACTCTTGGGAAGTGCATCACGCTGCTTGTTCTCCACAAGGCCATCCGAAAAGAAGCCACATGTTCAAGATATCGTTGCGCTTTTCTAAAACTGGAAACTCTCTTCTACCTACCATAGGGCCCAGCACACAAAGAAGAAGAATGGAAGGGCACCTGAAATCCTGAGCCCGCGTCAATTGCCATCTTCAAAGCATGCCGCTGCAGGCGGCACAGAAGGAACAAAGACATGCAGTCTGCGTAGCCACTTAAAGTTCTGACCATCAGCTCAGGCAGCTCGATCTGTTGGTCAGAAGTGCTTGATCAAGGCTGTCTGCCCACCCGGGCTCGATCTCCGAGATAATCTGCTCCGTTTCCTACTTGTCTGTTCCTCATAACCGTTCAAGGCCAAGAAGTGGCCGGAGATGTAAATGCATGCGACAAGACTGCAATCGAACCATGCCGACTTTCTCAGGCTGCCTGTGGCACGGGCTCCGGTGAGCTTAAGGTCACCCTCGTAGCCCGACTCCAGTGGAATCCTGAGGAGTGGATACAACAGCTGACAATTCGGAGGGTCAAACGGATCTGAGCCTGCCATGATCCCGCCTTCTCGGATTGAGAACAGCTTTGCCGAGAAATTCCGACGAACCAATGTCCTGGTCCCAAATCTCAAACTCCAGGTATTGGGTTCTCGACGCCTCGGAAGGCTTCTAACAGTGCATACTTTCTGTGAGTCACTTGCTGACAAAGCTGTGAGCCTTGTTGCAAAGAGAGGCTCTAATCGAATGCTGGATGTTTCTTGCCACTTTGGATCAAGACTGTCTTTCACAACCTTCGTCTGAAAGCGCGTCCTGCCAACATCACGCAGTGAAAGGTGCCGAACTGTGCCCTGCATGGTAACCGCGCAGACCTCTGCGTGTGCGACGGAAGTCCTGCAATTTTGCCTGAGGCTCTCACACCTCCAAGACTTGTACATACTGGCATGCTGGTCTGCAGGTTCAGCCACGTTCGTCCAATCGCCGAGGTGCAAATGCAATATGGGTCGGACTTGCCGGTAAACCAGCCACCATCTGCATTGCATTGCGCAAGCCTTTGGCGCTGATGATGGTAACTTCAAGATCCATCGCAGTGGCGCAAAGAGCTCGCCACTCCAGGACATTATGTTGCTTGGTTGACCTGCTCCCAACTTCCTGATGCTAAGGCATCTTTCTCGCAAATCTAAACAGCTTCTGGAAAATACGTTGACCACTTGCCGCACATCTTCATTACTGTACTAGCACTGGAAATGCACTGGCATGGGTGAAACCACGGGCTCAATTGAACCAGAATGCAGAAAACATCAGCAAATTGATTGTTTGATCTGCCTCCGGACCTGGGGCACACAGAATCAAAGCAGAGTTCGCATGGCTTCCAAGATGATGATGGATGTCTGCTTCTCTACTGATGCAACCAGCAACGTCCAGTCAGGCGCAAAAACACCAACACCAGCTCCTTCGTGCCGCTGCCACCCCTGCGTGCATCAAAGAAATATTGCCATAGCGCCCAGCACAACATTCCAGTTTGCCATTGCTCCAGCAGCAGAACTATTAGCTGGCCTGCCAATGATGCCACCGACCAGTCTGTTGGGCACCACGCAACTCAACGCGAACCCTCGTGTGTCCTCCGCTTTTGCAGACAGCTGCTGCATGCGATGCATCTGCTGCAATACAAAATGACAGAGACAGGTCACGTGCACGTCGTCCTCCAAGACGTACTGCGGCATGCCCTGACCCAGCTAGGCGTGCTGGGCATGAAAAGAGCGAGCAACAAATTGCTACCGTACTGCCCAAGGAATCTTAGTTCAGTCATGATGCATGACATCTCCGCCTAAGCCATAGAGCTCAATCGCGATAGCCCCAAACCCTACGATCTGCTGATAGCATTATTCTGTCTTCAGCAGCATGCTAAGCAGACTCTCATGTCCCAGCACGATGTTCTGTTGCAAGAAGCAGCACACAAGCACAGCGTCGCAATTTGCAAGCTGCAGTAGTCAAAGCGTTTCAAACCTGAAGCAAAGAGGGTTTTGAACCGTCCTCTGAGATCCGTGTCAAGAGCTCGACGCCGTGGTTCAGGCGGCCGACGCCCGCAGCGGCACCGAGGCCTGGTGGCGAAAGGAGAAAGCCCCCGCAGGCCCTGTGTAGGTGCCTCATCAGCTTTTCAAGCTTTCTCTGGAACTTGTCACATAGCATGTGATGCTTCAGGATAGCATCTGATTTCAGTCAAAACCGATCCTGGAAAGACTGTGAAGGGCTCTTTCACTGAGGGTTCTTCATTACATTGCCCCTTTGTGCACTCGAACTGCGTGTGGTAAGCATATCGGCACGGCACTGACAAGGAGGATCCCCCTTGGGTTTCTCAGGTCCAGGTCCCCAGCTCCCAGTGATAGCGATCGGGCCGGAACTTCTGGCGTTCGCCCAGACCTCAAACCTCGGCGGAATTTCCTCCTAACATACAATCAGACAACACTGTCTGAAGTGGCTGGTGCCACGAGTAGGGTGGTTGGTTTCAGGGCAGGACGCTGGGTATTTCAGACCCTACATGTTTTCATGAACTACACAGAAGCATGTGGCCCACCCCTTTTGGCCCGCAGCCCACAGCTGGCTTCTGCAACTGATGGAGGACCGAAACACAGCAAAAGGATGGAGGCGGCATGCTTATGAAGCTTTGGAGCTGTGATCCCGTTCCTTCACCGCATCCGTCCAACCTCTGTACACCCTGTGGCTTGAACCAGTAGCTGTCAGGAGCAAATGCCACGCATCGGCGAGAAGTTCGATCGTGTCAGGCACGGGAAATGATGGCATTGTAGTGTATCGGCCTCAGCTACCGATTCTCTCCCCTGAATCCGCAACTGCTCAAAATAGCCCCGCTCGGCTTGATTACAAGCCAGGGTACGAGATGTACGACAGGAAGATTCGCTTCCTGCCAAGATTCTTTGCTACAGACTCAAAGCCGGCCCAGTAGGAATGCCCAGTGGGAGTGCCCAGCCTGCTTTTCGGCAAGCCCATGCCCTTCGGACAAACAGCTATGTCCAAATCTGGCGTATTTGAGCTTTCAGGTTCGTACACCAAGTGCCTGAGCAATGGCAACGCGTGAGCCGCAACACACCCTGAGCGTTCCCTGAAAAAATCCTCTCTCCCTCTGTTGTGTTACAACCTCATGCGGAGTTGGCTGCATCCACGGCTTCGCACTGCCTGGAGAAGACCGTCGGGCTTCCCTGAAAGTCCTTATCTGGACAAGATGCCAGTTTGCCGGCTCGGAGGTCACTACCTGAGGCGCATTGACAGGTAAAGCTGCAACGAGCTGTACATGCGACATGGACAGCCTCAAAGCCTCAAAGACTTGAGCCAAGGGACATGAGCAATACAGCCATACGCCTCGACCACAGCTCGCAGCGTGAGCTCATCCCCCCACGTGCCATTGCGAGCCATGTTCTGCAGATATCGCGAAAACTCCGCCTCTCCCAATGAATCAAGGCTTACTGCACAAGAAGTGAAGGTTATGCACTGGGTCAAGGACCGCAGTCTCGAAGAAAACCCCGAAGAAGTCTGAGTGCTTCCTGGGCAGCTCTGCTGTAAATGAAGCAGGGATAGGAATCTACTCTAATCCGCTGATGCCACCTGGGGGCTTCATGTGTCTCACAGCGGCTTGCCGTGGTGAAGCATGATAGTCCTGCAACAGTTTTATGGGCGTAGGGGTAGACACCCTAGGAGCAGTGCTCACAAGTGCAAGTCTGGTGATGTCTGCCTGCTTGCCAAACAAGTTGAATGCCATTGATCGGAATCTTAGATGACATCGGGCTGCCCTCACCGAATCATCGAAGCAAATACATTGGAAGGCCAGGGTTTGAAAGGGCTGCTGTCAAGTTACTGACAGTTGCCGTCCCCTTCCATTTCAAGCATCTGCCTCTGATACAGTTTGGCAGTCATGGACAGGTCCACCGCAGCTTCAGCAAAACTCATAATGACCCTTTCGCACCAAGCTGGTTGAGCAGCTGCTGCTACCAAACATGCTTTCGACTCTTTGTGTCAGCGGCCAAGCTACTACAAAAATTTACGGGCTGCAGCATGGAAGGAAGTGCTTGACAGTCAAGAGAACATAGAAGTCGTGATTGTCACGATCATCCGCAGAAAAAACAGTGTTGCTATCAAGGAATAAATGGGTCCCTGCAGACTGCTCTCCCTGTTGCTGATGTGGAACTAAAAAGGTACAGTAGAGGACTGAGGTATAAAAAAGCTCAATGCGATTTTTTGAGGGGCGAGCTGTGGACTAGGTGACGCAGCAAGCAACTTCAAATGGCAGAATGCCACCCACGACCATTTGTAAGACCAAGTTGCATGCCAAATGTTGCAAGCCGTGTTTCGAGGCTTGCACCTTTCAGGCCTGACGCTGTGTCAGAGACTCTTGAGTTTTGCCGATGTACGGCTGACTGCCTTGTTGCGGAGCTGCCGCGGTCACTTCTTTGATCATCTGGTCTCGCTTCATGGTTCCCATTCGGGACAAGCGTAGGGATGTTGCCATCTTCTGGAATCTACCTTGCTCCGCTGGGGGCCACACATGTGAGAATTGCACTTCAAAGTGCTGAACCCAGGCACCTCGCATAGTTGAACTGCTTGGTTCGTCTTGGAGGGCAGTACGTGTTTGGCCCCTTGGTCTCTCTAAGCTCACACGAGGCATGGCCAATCAGCTGCAGAGTCTTAAGCAGCCATAGCACCGAGCGAACTGATTGAGACCACGAGAGGCAACTGCAGCCTGCCATGCAACACAATTTCGCAGAAGCACAAAGCTTTCACAAGGACAATTCCAGTCGCACCTCAACCCGCTGCGAACGAACGGCCTACGCAGCGAAAGCTGTTCGCATCTTGACTAGAGCATTTCGTCGCTTACATGAACATTTGCTCCAGACGGGGTCCTCAGAGTTTACATTGCGACTGGCGACCACGACGAGGTTGTGCTGCCCATCGGCTGCCTGCAATGCACTGAGCCAGCAAAAGAATTCTTTCAAGCTCAGGCTGGCCTCTAACCTGTCAATCACATCACTCGTATCCGAGACGAAGGAAGCACCTACCAAGCAAACTACACAAGCGGCAAGAATTAGCATGAAGCACGGACTTTGTAGGCCTTTGCTTTGAAGTCCAGGCTCATCACTCGTCGACGAACAAGCACCCATCGACCACACGTAGTGATGGGTTCAACAAGTAGAAAGCTGCACCTGCCTTTACAAACCGACGTCTCTTGCTTTCGTCAGAGTATTTGTCGTGCATGTTTTCGCATAATGCAGCATCTTTGTTGGTGGTCTCCCGGAAAGGATACCTGATATCTGCATCCATAAGTTCAATGAAACTTTGCACACACTCACTCTACCTCGCATGGTCGTAGTTGGCTGCTTGGTCGATAGAAGTATTGCATCTTCAAAATATTTTACAGCACTCCAATTCCATGGTTTGATCTGTCAATGGCTGCTGGAAACTGGCACGCTTGACGGAAACTGCCGACTGGCTTCAACCTGCCACACATGAGCTTCATGATTCCTATGTGGTCTTCATCAAGCCGATTTCCTGTTAAAGAACTGCGACGAACTATTTTGATGGTCTAGCGCTCTTTGGGTTTTCCCAACAGCAAACCCGCGTCTTGTTTGCCTTGCAGATTAGATGACATTACCTCTTTCACAACTTGGAAGTTGTGCATCTGAGCTTTGATTCGCAAATAAAAATTGCTTGTCCCATTCGATCCGCAGCCCATACTTACTCTTCTGTGCTCGTACATAAATCGTACATAAACACTGCTGCTCACGTGGCACCTGACATGACTGAGGCTGCAGGGAGCCGTGCCAACTCTCTTCCTGCAGTGCCTGCACCTGGCTTTCGAGGTCTTTTAAATCCGTTAGTCACTGCGTGCACTGGAAGCTGAACAACACACCTAAGGGGTTTGGCACCTGTTTGTTGATCTCATCCATGATCATCCTCAGCTCACCAGTGCTGGGCATGTGGCAAAAGTTAGAGAGACGCTGCAAGCGGGGCTTCTGAGGAATGACACCCCATGACCGCCATGCAAATTCATCCGAGGTGCTCAAGCGCTGCGCGTGTGCCGGCCATTGAGACGACCTGCAGATGTTCTGTCATGTTGCAAACTGCAAACTGTTACAAGATCCGTTCCAGAGATCCAGGCCTGCTCCGCCCCAGGGCCTTGCCCGGAGGGCTCTGAAATCGAGATCTTGGCGCCACTGGTTTCCCGTAGCTGTTTGATGTTGGTGCCTGCAACGCGCCCTGTCGAAGCCAAACGGTCAAGAAGAGCCTTCAGTGCCTCCTTTGCCGATGAGGCCACCCACTGCTGCTTTGGGGACCTCAAACTCGTGGCTTAGACATTTGGCCTCTGCAGACCTCTTCTGAGGCCCTGGCCAAGACGCTGAGCCTGAGTTCGCTCGGCCCGCTCGGAGGCCCGGCCGTTGGATCACTGGAAGGCTGAGCGCACTCTGCTACCTGCTTACATGAGAAAAACGGAGAACTGGATCACCGGATGGAAATCCCTGGGCCTTCTCGATGATTAGCCGTGACAGGTCAGCCAAATGAGTGGCTTCTGCGGCTGAAGCTGTCAAGATACGGCTGTCAGTTCCTGGCAGATCTGAGAAGCAGCCGACATTACAAGTAAGCTCCAAATAGTTTGCTCGCCCTGGCCGAGCCTGGAAAGAGCTCATTGTGCTCCGTGATACTCATCTTGGTCTGAGTCCTCCAAACTGCAGCTTGAAGAAGCAAAGTCATGGCAGCCTCAGAGGAACGCGCCTTTGCCGCATCTCGGCCTGAGACACAAGTGAAGCCCAAAGAGCTGCACTACTTTGACGGGATATCCTAGCATTTGCAGAACGACCAAACTTCACCCAGATGCAATGGTAGCACCGCCCTTACCAATGATGATAGAAGCCAAGGCCTGTCCAGACATGTGGCACGGCTTCACGCTTTTCCTCTCGCTTTGTCTGCCCATCTGTTCACCCGAGGTCTCGACTACAGGAACAACTTTCCTTGAGCATGCACCAGAATCATTGGAAAAATGAACCATCCAAACCACTGCCATTTGCAGAGGCCAATGTTCAGAAAAAAAGACCAAAATTGAAAGCCCCCTGCACGACCAGCTCAGAAACGATTGGATACCCAGCACACAGAAACATGTTTACCACTACAAAGTGCCTACTCCTGCCTCTGGCGTGAGGAACTTTAGGACACAGGCAGGCATCATCACCTGAACATGGATTCCACCAATTGCGACCATGTCCCGCCGTGAGTTTCCTCAGCAGCCTAGGCCCGGGCACGATTGGAACTACGCTTCAATCCCCGGCGATCACCTGAGTGTCCAGACATTATTTTCTTATCACTCTCAACTCACAAGACTCTCAGAACTCATCCTGAGCTGCAAACCGTCTTCCGGGGGACCAGCCCTTAGATGCCAGCACAGCCAAAATCAGCACAGTGGAGGCTGTTGGAGGTGATGGCTTTAACAAGACCAGCGAGCACTTGTACTACTCAACTGACATGCTCACAAAAATGTAAGAAGATTTTCGTCTGTGTTCACTCCGCAGAAAAAGCTTACCTTGAACATGTCCACAAAGCAAAGATCCTCAACCTTAACGACAAACAACAGCTGAAGCAGGGAAAACCAAATTCAAACTGCTTCTGCAGTTTTGGCGAGGTGCCGTCTCTTCATACGCCCCGCAGGGCCTGCACAAGTCAGGAAAAGCCAGGCAACAAGAGCAGCCAAGTATGAGTTGCGCCTCGGAATTGTGGGTGAGAGAAGGTTGGTGGCGATTTCAAATGCTGAACTCTTTGCTCGCTGTGGTTGGCGATGGAGGAGGAAAGCTCAGGATCATTTGCCTGTATGAGCTTCAGGCTAGCGTGAGAAAGATAAGTCTGTTTGTATGCTGAACGGCGGGATTCATCTTACCACGGTGAAGAGGGTCTGCTTTCATGAGTCTGTTGCTGGCATTTCCCCCTGAAACCCCATCAAGCTGCAGACCAACAAGGCAAGCATTGTGCTGTCAATGCTGCAAGGAATCACCGAACAGAGGTCGTATGAAACCTCACCATACTGCACGATTTGCTGCTAGATGGAATCACTCGCCACAGGACACATGTAGGTCAGATTCTGATCAGACAAGCCTGGCTGACCCCTACATGCTTCAAGAAAGGCCGTCGGCGTGATGTCCACAGCCACAAACTACGTTTCTATCTGGGCAGTTGACGTGGAAAAGCTTCCTGTCCATCCTACCACATCCATGGCCCAGTGCTGCTCTTGATTTTTGCTCAGAGGGCAGACGGAGCTACTTCGAGCATGAGCGAATTATGGCGAAGGCTCTCTTGCAGCTGTACAGTATGTAACGTCAACAACACCTAGGGTGTTTCCGAACCTAAAGGATCATGCTTGACCTTGGAACACTTCATGCCCTTAGGGCCTTAGGACAGAGACAGTTGCACAGCTTCCAAAAGCCATGATCTCAATTGCGGCTCAGCAGCTTTCCTATAGCATTGAGACTCAATCGCTGCTGAGATTACTGAATTTCACATTAATATGAGTAAACTAACATAGACCTGAAGACCGACGATAGTCAGTGGTCGTCTGCGCACAGGTCAGCAACAAGATTGCCTCCACACACGAGACAGCCTCTGTTGACTGCTGCGGGCGCTGAGGACGAAGGCATGATTGCGGCATCAGAAGCCAAGAGACTTAATGCTTCTGCAGACTTTATGCCATTTCAGGTTCTTGCAAACCATGCATCCGCGGCGATTACCAATAGATTCCCCACAGAACCAGCAGCAAGTCATGGATCTGCGTGCGAGATCCACAGACAATGTCTGAATTTCCTGTGCTCTGGTCAGCATCAGGAGGAGTGGCCAGCCAGTCGAGTTGCTGTTATCCAAGGATTGTCTGGTGCACATCTTGGTGCCTACTACTAAGCCCCAAGTCCCACACCTCGACCGGCAATTAAATAATAAAGATGGCAAAGGATCCGAAAAGATGCCGGAGCTCGGGATTCATCTAATAACTGATGTAGCACGATATCTATCATAGTACTCAACACTGACTAACACCACCTTAGTGCAGGCATCCTTTGCAGATGCTCGCTCCAATTATTTGTCAGATGAAATACACACAGCCCTTTATGAGGGGCCCAGACAGCGCTGCAGAGACGAGAAGTCTTTGTTTTGCGCAAGAGCTCTACAGGCGACAAATGGCTGTCCTTTAAAAGAAACACGGCGACTGAGCCAAATCCTTGTGTGCTTGATTCCCTTAGGGCTTTTTTGAGCGCTTCTTAGTTCTGCAGTCCCCGCAGCGCATCAGGAAACGTGCTTCGAAGCTTGTACACTGGTGTGTGAAACAACCTTAGCTGCACCAAGCAGATAGAGTGCAACAAAAACTTGTCTAACCCTTGTGGCTTTGGGTCGCCAAGACCACTGGTAGCGAGACGAAAAAGGCTCCTATAAACATGGCTTGCAAGCCTGGACAGGCTGTCCCCTTAAGCCACACCCCGGATAGTAAGGACGAGCTGCCTGTTACCATCGGGGCCCTGCAGCACAGCAGTTGCATACCCATGCTTGCAAGCACAGTTTGACAGCTTCATGTTCTTGTGGGTTGAAATCTGTGCAGGACTTGTGGCCTTCTCAGAAGCGCCGCGGATGGTTTCTAAGCCTGGCAGGGGGCTGCTTGAGACACACAGGAGACTGCGAAAGATCTGCAGCCTCAAAGGCCTTGGCCAGCGACCTACGCAGCTAATGCGGAATCCTACCATCTTACTCTGTATGAGTGGGCTATAGTATCTAACATACTTTACCCGGGAGGTCATGAGTCCGAGTAGACACCAGGCCGCCTCGTCCAAGATAGGCTTGATCTCATGCATCTCATGAGCCTCGTCTGCTACACGAAGCCGAAAAAACATTTATCAGAACGTCGTATACCTCCGGTTGCATGTAAACACATGTGTGATTTTGAAACCTCTCTGGCGCTTCGTCCCTCACGGCCATCGCATTGCAGAATCAGCTCTTACAAGACCTGAAGAAAAATGCTTATCCCCGGAAGGTCCTCCATGTCCACGTCGTGGGGAATCATCTTCTGGGAAACACCAGACTGCAGAAGAATGGAGAGATAGCACATGCTGGAAACAATTGCAAATCACAATACGCAAGTATCTGCTTCGAACATCCCTGCCCTCACCTGTTGGGGGTGTGCTGGCATGATCAACTACTACTTCCAGCAACTATAATATGGAGCATGTATCAGCAGTGTCATTCTAAATGTTCTAAAGCGCTGTGCCAGCCTGCAGACGCAACAACTGTACATTCCAAGCATTCCTGTTGGGGTGGTGAGGTGGCTTGTGTGAGGCTTGGATCTTTTGTGAAGTTGGGCACTGCAGCGAGAGATTGGGGCACTACAATGAACCTCTGGAGTATTTCGGGTAGGTGACAGCAGGGATACTGTGAGGTTGGGGGCTGCAATGCACGGATGTTCTGCGGCTGGGCACTGCTGGGATACTCCTCCGTTGGGCACGGCAGGGATGCTCTGCAGTTGGGCGCTGCAGGGATATTCTACGTTTGCACACTGCCTGGGATACTGCGCGGACATTCTGCGGTCGGCACTGCCAGGACACTCTGCGGTTGGGCACTGCTTTATTTTGCAGAAGGGAAGCCGCGTTAGGCGGCAGAGAGAGACAAGAAGAGCACAGCGAACTCAACTGAAGGAGAAGACAAACTTCTTCAAAATCTAACAGCCCCGCTAAGAGGGTGGGGAATGCTGAACTTGCATTAGCGGGTGTGCTTGTATTATTCTATCTGTCGTGATGTTTGAGGCTTCTTCAGACCTTCTTGCAGAGGTGTTATTGATCTCGGATGACCTTGATGAGAGACATGGGGACCCTTCGTGTTGAGCACATCTTCGCACAGTGTTGAAGCCTGTCGTGGCTCTGAAAACACCTTGCTCAAAAATTCTTCGTTCAACCGCCTCATGATAAAAGCGTTGCATTGGCGGTGGCATCCTGAAGGTAAGCCAGAGTGAGTCAGTGTGTAAGCAAGTAAGTAAGTAAGTAAGTAAGAAATGCATTCAGCCAGTCATGTGCCACACGGCGCGTGGGCAAGCAAAAGCTGGCTGCGTGACACCACACAGCAGCCTGTGCACAAGTCTGATGATGTCCTGGTATCCGCCACCACTTTCTGGAACTACGGCAACCATCGCAACCCATTCACGTCTCAGTCTACCAACCGTTTCGACAAACGAACTGGTGGTCGATTGGTTGAAAGCTTCCCGAACGAATGCAGCAAAATACATGGGATGGTCAAGTGAACGTTTGAAGGCTTCGGCTGAAGTTGACATTGCAGAAACACTCTGCGGTGCACCGCAACCAGCTCGGTGCAGAGTTTCAACGTTCGTGTTTCGGCAAAGGAACGCTGAAGAATGCACAGAATCCTACTCAAGAACCCGCTGGACAAACTGTCCGGGAAACTACAAACTGAAGTTGAAAAGCATCAACAGCTCAAACTGCACAAGAGTTCGGATCCAACGAGCACTCCAGAAATTTTAAGAAAAGCGTTGCAAGTTTAGGAATTTTCAACTTGCTACCTACAAGTCACTTACGGAGCCTGGAGGCAACCGCAAGCAAGTGGTCATCCACCACCAGGTCGATGTCAAACAAACGCCATTCGAAAGCACATTCAACAAGCAGAACAAGCATGCAAGATTTCATGTGCCTCGGTGCATTCCATCTGGCAAAGGTGCTCTTTCCATCCCTGAGAGCACAGCGCCTACATCCAACTCCAAGGACTACTCTCATGCCACTTGTGCTGGAATACAAGGGGTACATAGCACAACCCCAAAAAAGCTGACTAAACTGCTGTTGGAATTTGCATGTGTGCGGCACTGCAAATGATGAACACGATGGTGACGACGATGGTTGTGATCTTTGGCCAGATTTGGCCAGCTACTACACGCACTCCTAGAAGCATGAGACAGTAAAGCTCACAATCAGCAGCATGCAAAGCTCAAGCAATTCAAGCAATGCCTGCAAAAGATCTTGCTTCTGAATTTGCCCTAAGCCAAGTCCCCAACTGCAAAGGCTCGTCGGCTTTTGACAGCGACAAGGACCAAGAGCAGAAACACCACGACCAGAACCTCGCACGTTATGAAGGACCACATGCTGAAGGAACCACTGTCGCCCTTTGAAGGCGCTCTTACCTTCACTCCCGAAATGCCATGCCATTGCACGCAATCATTGCAATACCCAGAAACCAAAAGCGCTGGAGTCAGGGATTGAGCGCCTGGCAGCGCAGGGCGCAGGATGCGCATTCACAAAAAAAAAATTCTCGTGCTGGAACTGCTTCAACAACAGGCGCTGGACTCAGAAGCAGCAACGTGCAACCAAGACTGACATGAAATGCGCACACATCTCTAACTGGCATTGGCAGAAACCGCTGACACTTGCGTGGAAAACAGGAAACGTTTAAAAAGATGCACACCTCGAGATCTCCAGGAGTTCCAATTTCTGTCTACTGCGGAACACCTATGGAGTTGTGGAGTTTCGCGGTTCAACTAATCAAGCCAAGAAAGTTGTTTCAGTGGAGACTGAATCACAACATTTTTCAATAATCATTGTCTTTGCGAGGTCCTTTGACAAGGCTCCCCATGGGCCTGCCAGCCCACGTTGCGAAGAAAGCTGCACCAATCGTTTTCTGAGGTTGCCGTTGCTATCCTTGGATCGCGGTATACATCTTTCCAGCAAACAGATTTAAGATAGATGGCCTCCACCATTAATTGCCATACCAAGCGAAGTAGTACATGTAATGTCAAGTCTGATGACAAGGCGTCAACGGTTCACAGCGGCCTGAATGCTTGACCCAAACAGGACTGACAAGAAGTGTCAAACGCTGAGGTTATGGCGACATAGTACTTCTGGGAGAAGCCATTCTCCACCACTTTCTGCGAAATTATCACTTGGGCGATGTCTCGGTCATGATGTTGGGCATGGCTTCCCTTCTATTCAGCATGTTGATCATCTACACTGCAAGGAAATCCCTATTACGGCGGCGTGAAACAAAGAAGGCAGAATGTACTAGGCAAACAAAGGAGGAGGAGGAACCAGGCACATGCCAAAATGTGAAGCTGAATCGGCTACTGGCCGATTACGATGCGTGCCTGGAAGATGTTTCCAAGCTTCTGCCTGAAGCGACTTGCTCCCGCAAATAGATAAGCCCTATGTCGAGCGAAGCCATCAATCAATCGATCAATCAAAACTGGCAGCCACTGATTTGTAGCATCCGGGGACCTAACCCGAAATCGATTCCAGAAGAAGGGTCCTTCGGCAAGACTTGCTACACTTCCTGCTGGTCTCTGGACTGGTGATGGCTGTGTCGACTGCCACCTGCGTGCCTTGAGCAAAAACAAAGCGCTCATGACCCGCTATTGCCCAGAAATGTCGCCAAACATGCAGGATTACCTCATGCTGGAAGTTGCGTGGTACTTCATTTTTTACATGAGACGTCCCAGTACAATCTCCCAGAATCCTTGCAGAAATCAAAGAACACTGTTTCCCGTTCTGTCCGAAATGAGCTTCTGATAGCCGCTCACGGTCTGTGCCATGTCTGTCATTGCCTGCCAAGGCATAGCTACCAGTATTTGCAGCCATGTGTAGGAAAAGCTGCGCTTTACAGTATCATGCTTTATCGCAGAAGACCACCCGTCTCTGAGCTTAATGCCAGCCTCAGTCTTGCTGAAGGCTTCTCTCGGCTGCGGGATGTGAACGGACATGTCGACACCCTTGCCCATACCCTGGCAGTGGCGGACACGGTGCTTTTCATCGCCCCAACTGTTGTCCTGACTCATGACCCCAGTTTTGACAGTGCCAATCATTAATGGCAAACTCCGGACGTAGCGACACGCTGTAAAATCGCAGAAACGCGGCAGAAGGTCAGCGATTGCATCCTTGATGGCTTGAATGTCCTCCTCGCCTTATGCCAAGGTTCCCACAGCACAGGAACTGTTCATCTTCGCTACAGAAATCCCAATCCTTGGATTTACTTGTCTGAGCCTCAAACCAAGGTTGCACCTCAGCACAGGAATCACGAAAGCTACTGACAAAAGCATGCTCATGGAAGAAGGCAACATGAGGCTCACCGCCCCTTCTGCGCTTGTCGTCGCCCGCCCATTGCCTCCGCTGTGTGCCCACCCGCCCGCCAGCCCCAGCTTCCGGGCCTCGGGTGTTTGGATGCTGCCTTCCGCCACACCCCCAACTATTGGAGAGGCAGGAAGAGGCAGGCTATGTATCTTGCAGCCACAGCAGTGTGCAAGCACATATTGTGACTGCTGACAAGCCAACAAGCTCAAGCACTGGGGATGACAGGGAAGGAGAGGGATAAATCACACAGAAAGGACTAATTACATTGATTGATACATCGCAACATAGACGGCGCAATGATGCTCTCCGCTGCCACCTATCGACTATCGCTGGCACGACTGCTTCTGCGACTGCTAGCATCGAACTGTTGACGAAGGCGATCCAGCGTCAAGTTGGGAGCCACATTCACCTCTTCCCTAGAGTCCTCCTTTCGAAGCCCATGCGAGCCAACAGGTTTTGTGTTGGTCTAGGCACTGCCCCCCCCCACCCTCGCCTGGGAGCTGACACGACATTGCTTCTACTTTACTACTGCTATGGCTATGGCTGTTGTTCATTGCTAGTACTTCTCACATTATTCTCATGTGTTTGAATACTCTACTGAAACCTCGTACCATCGGTGCTTCTGTTCGCTATCACAGGTACTTTGCTTCTTGTGCTGCAGCGAACATCGGAACAAAGACCCACTGCTGCTGCTACTGCTGCTGAGGGCTTTTATGTACTACTGCTTCTACTTGCTCTCCTGCTTCCGCTCCTACGGCCAAACCAAACAAATGCTTGCGTCTGCATCCACGAGGTCAGACACAATGTAGCTTCCTGATGTGCAGTCTTGGCACATCTTCAGAGCACGCGGCATCTGCATGGCAGCGTACCTAAGAGCCAGCTCAAACAGATGTGCAGATGAAAGCAAGGACATGCACATGCCTGGCATGTTCAGCAACTGGTGGTTGCAGGTTTGGTGGTCGGTTCTGGTTGAAATGACTATCAGACGTGCCAGGGAATTGCCTGAGAAGGATGTTGTCTGTGCATAGCATGTTGCCTGTCCGTAGCAGGTCTTCTCAAATAAAAGCCAAGCTCCACACGCTAGTAGCGTGGCCTGCTTCTGCTTCTCCTCCTGCCAGCTGCCATCTCTGAAGTTCCGTTCGTTGGTTGCTGCTGGCGAGAGACAACGGTATAACGAAACCCGAGCTGGTTGCAGACACCTGCGATGTAGGCATTCCCTGCTTGCCGTAGAACTGCATCACGGATGCCCACATCTGGCAGCAAGGAGCACTTAACAGCCTGAAATGTTTCCTAGCCCTGCACACCATAAATCACCATGACATGGAATCATGCACCATCCACATGCGAAGCACTTACTCACAAGTCAAGATGCAGATCCATGCAGACAAGGATTAATTTACTGTCGACTGGTCGATTTCAAGCAGCAAGCCGAGGCCATAACAGACTGGAACAAGCCGACATTCTTGCCCACGCACTTGTTGAGGTCTATTTGGATCCCGTTCTCAGCAGACTTGTTGCTGCCGCGGCATTTAAGTAACTTTCTCCCAACCGATCGGCAAATACTCTGAAATGCTCTGAGCATGTCTGAGCTCGAAGGCTGGCTCCTCCGGCGTCTTGATAGTTGCTGTCATGCCAGGGCCTGAACCCGAGCTCAAGCCTGTTCAAAAGAAGGCACCTACTGATTCAATCTAGGATTCAGGCCGAAGAAGCCCTTCATGAAGCCACCCTTAGAGCAAACTGCCAAGTTAGATGTCCAACAGAAGCTCCAATAAAATGCCAGGCTTTGGAATTTGTCACTTTTTTTCTCCAGGCATCACCGTAGTCCTCGAGTTATGACGACCAAAGTGCCTGAAGCCCCTCCTTCACGTGGGCAAGATCTTTCTTGGCTGCTTGCTTCTTCTCCTTGCTCCCAAAGAAGAAGCCCTTCACACCCGAGTTCCTCTTCACGTCTTTGACATCTTGAAGGATCTCCTTCCACAACTCCAGCAGCTTCATGAAATGGCTCAAGTCCTTGCTGCAACGCTTGATGTCCTTCTGCCTCTTAAGGGCTGGAGGACATCCAGGCTGCCTCTGGAACATGCCATACTCCTCTGAGTGGAATTTGTACTTCTTCAAGAACTCATCGATAAGGCTAATGGTGTGTGACTTCGGCGTGTGCACACCAGCGAGGAAAGTGAAGGTGCTCACATGGGGACACTTCTCCAGTTGCAAAGCATCATGACAGTGTTTCGCAAAGTGTTCGAGAACGAAGTCATCCCCAATACCATAGGCCCCAGTAGCGGTTGCATTCCCGAGCATGAAGGACGCATCTTTTTGAAAGGCGCTATCACTGGTAGGGTAGTCCGCAAACGCGGCAACGCAGCAAAGGGTGGACCTCTTGGCAGAATCATGTGCTTCATGCTCCTGGTCCTGCCGCAAACCCACGGAGTGCGCCACTAAGATGAAGAGCAGGAAGAACTGCATCTCCAAGAAATTGCGACCGAGTAATGGATTTCACTCCAACAATCAAGGCTGGAAAGGCTTTGGGCCAGGCAAGGCTACGCCGTGTGAATTCCTTTGCAATGGAACATATATCTTGTCACACCAGCAACGCCCAGCCAGGGATCTAGGAACCTTTGCATGGCCAAACTTGTGTTGCCTCGCAGCTTGGGTTCAGACAGTGACATTGGCCAACGCCTTCTTGTCTGGAAGAGCCTCAGGGCGAAAGAGCCCTTCAACCCAAATCTCCAGCAACACTGCAACTACATCTCGGCCAGTAAAGCCATAGCTGCTGTGCACAGGCGCACTGCCTGCGTCGGGATGCTGTCAGCGTTGTTCAGCAACATCTCTCGCATCACCTTCATCTCAACCCTTGCTTGCTCAACCTGGTGCTAACCTGCAGATCTGATCAAACCTTTTCAGACCATGTATCTGAAACGCTCCCATGCTGATGGAGAGAGACTGGCTAACAGGGAATGCATGATCTGGACCCTTCTGCAGAAACTGACGCTGCCACTATTTCCATCCAGGGCACGATGCCGGTAGCATCCCCAAACGTGTGGGCGTCGCCAACATGGTACGCATTTATGGCATCCTGAACAAGAAGTCTTGCGCTCCCAGTATGTTGCTGCATGTTGCTCTGGGAAGATTACATGAAATGCGGCCCCTCTCGCTCGCTCCCTAGGAATGAGCGCAATCCCTTTCTAATGCATGGAGAAATGCTTGCTCCACAAGACACTGTGAAAATAATATTGATCTTAGTCTCAGGCTGCCATGTGCCCCAGGGCTTGGGGTCCGTTGGCAATGAAGGCCTTCTGCATCCACGCCGGGTTCCTCATCGAGGGCATATGATGAGACAAAAGCATTTCGAATCCCGAATCTGAGTCGTACCAACGCCCTCATGACTCGGCACTACTTCAGGTCTTGCGAAACAAACGTGGCCTTCCGAGTGTTGAATTTACTGTCATGCTTGGAGTGCGGGACAAGGACCATAAACAAAAAAGGCAGCAACGGAGACAACGCCTGCCATGTTGCATCTGACTGGCCAAAATATAACGATCCAGTAGCAACACAAATGAAAGGCGCCAAGAAGCTGAGCTCGTGATGCAGCCACCTTCAACGCCTGCTGAGCGTCGCCTGCAATTCATGAGCTCCGCACGTGAAAGCTAGAGGGTGCAGACCTTGGGACGTGGACTTCTCAGGGCAGCAGATCGAGAGATGCCCGTTGATGCACTAGTTGTGTGCGACACCCCATGAGTGACATGCACGCTGCGATGCAGATTGATGCTTTATGCAAAGCCATCGCTTCTCCACGCCTACGCCTTTGCTTTTTGCGATGCTCCTTTCTGAAGGAGCGGTATTCTCATGTCATTTGATGGTGTTGGCTCACGCCAATGCAGCCTTGTAATCCTCCCGAGTGCACACAGGCACCTATTTCATAATCATTGTGGGTAAAGCCCGCGGGCAAAAGCATGACATGCAGCCGCCAACAACATCCTTCCATCGATCACGGGGTGCGAGCCTTTCAAGCATCTCTGCATGACTTTGTGACTGAGGCCACCCAACTCCTGGACCTCAAAATACGCGAAGCCAGAAGCTTCTGCTTCTAAGCATGAAGATACTCTTCCACCATTCTAGCGGAAGGCTCAAAACCAACGCATCCCAAGAGACGTGGCACTCGAAGCACGGAAGTCTGCCTGGTCCTATTCCAAACATTCTTGGCTGAGGCCCCCGCCTGCTTCGCTAACTGAGCTGCCATAGCTGCACCCTGTTCAGATGCACAAAATTCGTTGTTGCCGGAAGCTTGAGGTGTCATGCTCAGGTCTTTTCGTTGCTACACTGGAGCCGACAGGTTGCCATAAAAAAATGGCACAGACTTCTGAGGTTTGGGCGCCCATCATCTGCATCTGAGAGCGGACTCTTCTCGTATGGAATTCCAAGACCAGATTTAGGACATGCTACGCACAACTAAGAATGAACAGCATGAATCAGCATGTTCAGCATGTTCAGCATGTATGCAATGACAAGGAGAAGGCCGTGCAGCTCTAGGCATTAATTGCCAATTTCTATCATCTGCAGCTCCCGTGCTCAGATCGTGCTATGTTGTGTGCACCAGATCTTTGGTTCCTGGCTGGGTCCATTCCGCCTCCACCTCCTGGAAGCAAAGAGGCCATCAGCTGGGCGTTCTGCGGTTTTGTGTTGAGTCCAGTTGTTTTCGGGCAAAAGACGTAGCTTGTGGAGGCAAGCAAATTGTCATGGCATATGAAAGGTGATGCAAATGCCGAGGCCAACACCGCTTTCTGCACCTCCCATCCCAGGCATGCCTCCTGAAAGGCCATACGATAACTGGCGCTTGACTGTAGAAACTTCATGCCGGGCACTCAGTTCCAGGATCCGAACCCATCATGGGCATTTGGAGTCGTCTTCCCTGGCAGATGCATCACATAAAAAGAAGTATAATAGTATACAGAATATAAAAACCAAAACTAACTGAGATATGTGCTTCTCAACTATCTGACAGTTGACAGAAGCTCTTGTGCGCCTGTGAAAGGCCCCACATGTTCATGGCATCTGTCACCTTGAGGGCCAATCGCTGCAGCACAAGAAGAGCATCGTGAGCTAAACTCCCTCGTCATGAAAAGGCATCAGTCTGGGTCAAGCTACATGGATCACTTTAAATATCCAAGTCCAAGTCTATGCTATTCCTCGCCTGCCTTACAAGCTACTTTCTGGCATGATTGCTGTGACTTCGTGCGTCCATATCCAGCCGCAGTCACACCACCAACCTGTGCAGGCGCCGGCGCCGGCGCCGCTACAGGCACAGGTCCGTTTGATCCCTGGCTGCCAACTCGACTGCATCAGACTGTTCCACTTGGTTTGCAGGCACAGCAATTCAGACTATTGTATCACTCTAATTTACCTTCATAATCATGAGTCGCAAGAGCCTGCCACTTCGGCAACTAAGAGACCATCCCTCACATCTGGAGCGATGTCGGCCTGGTTCACGAAACCTGCGCGAGCTCTGTCTAGATCCACGGACTATTCGCAATCCTTATCATCCAATGACTGCAACTGCTTTTTTGCTGATTCAGACTAACGCCGCTCTTCGCAAATGTGGAGTTTCGCTACTGTACCTCGGCAATGCAGTTGCCGGAGGAAGAAACCCTATCTTTCAAGCCCGCTTACCTGTCGTCTCTGAGAATCTATTCCGCAGAAACTGGAATTCAGATCAAAAAAGATGAGCTCACATTAGAGGGAAACACTCCGCTGGATATTACTCCTGTTGCAACAAAGTGCTGGAAGCCAGTTTTCATAGCATGCACATGGCCTTTGAATGCGTTGAACGGGTTCGGTGCAGGTTTTGCACCCTGCGAGCTGGCAGAACCAGAACTGGCCTGGCAAAATCTGGAAGTGATGAGGAATCTTCTTCTATGAGTGCTTCAAAGCAACAACACAGCCTCCAGTAGAACAGCAGCACCCATGAAAGCACTCAGGCTCTGAGCCAGAGCGAAACAAGCGAAGAGAAACTGATTGCTTCACGCACAAACCTTGCAAGGTGTGTTAAACCGAAGCCGGGCTTACTCCCATCGCACCATTGAACATCTCTTCAAACATCGAATTGGCTTCATCCAGCTTCTTGTCTGCCTGGCATGAAGACATGGACAGAATTCACACAACCCCACATCCCGAAGAAATCTGGTAAAGCACTGCCAGCCGCGCTTCAGACTTCACTGGTCCACGAGACGGTGCCTGTAGGATCGTGGGTTTAACCCCAAGTGCACAAGTAAGTAATGCCACCGCCTTCACTAGGATCCAGTAGCGTAACTACTTGGAACAAGCATGGCTGCCAGGCCTTGCAGGCCTCCCCTACAGGATCGCTGGCTTCGCTTCCATAGTGCGGATGTTTGATAGGCCGTGGAGTTTCCAAAGCTCGCGTTCGCGACTAAAATGACTAAAAGCTGGGTCATTTCTGAGAAGCTGTACCCATAAATCCACCGCGGAGCTAACATAGCTTGCAAGCTTCCAGGGAAGATGTGGCGATGACTGCAAGCAGGCTGATTTCAGTGGCATTGAAGATTTCTGCACATTTCATGAAGCGAAGGAAATCGCCTGCGCAGACATTCCAGGTGTTGATGGCTTTTTCCTGGCGTCGTGTTAAGACTCAGCCGCAGGAAACAGGCTACCGGTGGGATCAAGTGGGATGGATGTGTCCAGACCTTCTTTTGGACATCCCTTCTACTAGAGGAAAAATCGAATGCAAGGATTCAACTCTGTCAGCAATCATGCACGCGACCTGCTCCCGTGCATACTACCGTGGAGTTGAGCAGCATCCCACATGTCAGCGTCACCCCACGTTCGAAACACTCAAAAACTCCTCGCCGATCATAACAATGTTCTGAGCCACCTCAGCCCCCAGGTCGATAGATACAGTATAATGTGTACATATACAAGCATAGATGATGTATTGCATGTTACATGTTGTATATCTGATGTGAACACACCCCGCTTCCGAAAGTAATGCATATCTAGATTTATCCAGTACAGGCATGTTACAATTGCCTTGGCCTTGACATAGAGAACTCTTGTTCTGAGAGCAGCCAAGGTAGGAACCGCTGCTGCTTGGCCTTGATAGCTGCAAGCTTGAACATCTCTTGATAGGCCAAGTGGTTTTCACGGAACCATGAAGATGAGTGGCAAAGAAAATGGAAATTACCCGATTGTTTTGTTCTTGTCACTCCTGCTTCTGGCTGCCGATCCGGCGGAAATGCACTTCGCGCAAGGAGGGTCCTAGCAGCATACTTTATCTTTATTCTTTATGGCTTCGGAATTTCAACTCTGTGCCAGGATTCTGCAAGTAGGCAAACGCAGCGATGCACACCAGGGTGAACAATGACAAGACTGGGCCCGATACTGCCCATTGCAGATGTGCCTTGCTCAAGGCACTGGAGCTCACCTTCGGCAAGATTTTGAATTGCGACAAGGCTTTGGGTACCTTCGAGGCAAAAGCTAAATTGGCGCAAAGACAAGAAAAAAATCGTATGTGGTATGAGCTTTCTGTGTGGGGTTACAACACACAATCTTGCCGACAATCATGCAGACCTTGCTGGAGCTGCTTGTGGGCGAGGAACGAGTGAATCATACCTGGCAGGTCCAAAAGGCAGCACAGCCCCCATGTAAATCAGCATCAAGTATCCACGCGAAGCATACAGCAACAGGTTCGCAGACTGAGCCGTGGGTCCTGCCTTGAAGCACAGTGGCTCCGTTCTGGCAGGGCAGTGCGCATGAGATCTAAAGCAATTGACATTACAGCGCTCTCGAATAGAAAGATAGGTCCATGCATCATTCAAGTGCTACCACCAAG